>MJUU01059355.1:6656-34909 GCA_002080025.1 Modiolus philippinarum | reverse complement strand
ATTTCAAAAATATTTGATTCCAATTTTGGTAAATTTCCTTATAGTCTCAAAGACCACTTATTTTTTGGAATTCTAACTAGCAACCATACATTAAATGTTTGTGTAGTTTAGGATGAACATTTTCATCATTTGGATTTCAAAAATATTTGATTCCAACTTTGGTAAATTTCCTAAAAGTCTCAAAGACCACTTATTTTTCAGAATTCTACCTAGCAACCATACTTAAAATGTTTGTGTAGTTCAGGACGAACGTTTTCATAAATTGGATTTCAAAAATATTTGATTCCAATTTTGGTAAATTTCCTGAAAGTCTCAAAGACCACTTATTTTTTGGAATTCTACCTAGCAACCGTATTTAAAATGTTTGTGTAGTTTAGGATGAACATTTTCATCAATTGGATTTCAAAAATATTTGATTCCAATTTTGGTAAATTTCCTGAAAGTCTCACAGACAACTTATTTTTTGGAATTCTACTTAGCAGCCATAAATCCTAGAATTCTTTCAGTAACAAAAGTTACTATCAATAGGTAGATTTAAAAAATAATGAAAAAAAATATGCCAAGGGTGTATAACAACTATTTTCTGTATCAAACGGGGAATGCAGGGATAGCTGTCGTTTCCGACAACATTTAGTTTACTTTTGTCTTTGTGTTTTTCCTGTGTAGTTCCCTGGCAATTGTAATTTTCAGCCATTGTAGGTGTTTACTTTTTTCCCTTTGATGGGACATATTTCAGTCGTAGAAAATAAGTCAAAGATATACTCTGCACATATAGTATGACTACTTTGAAACTGACCCAGGTTTACTTCAATTATTGATACCGGTATGTATACCTTAAGAAATGATTTTCATTTTCAACACTTTTTGTGGTAAATGTCGTTGGTGATGGTTTCAGTTTTGCGGGTGTTGATGAGTAATCGATATTCAGCTGATAGAAACATAAAAAAGTGAATTGTTGTTACAATTCAAATTTGAATTATTTTTAAGCCTTTAAAATTATAGAAACAATATAATACCTGTAGTGTCTTAAAATATGAGATTTATTTGTATTCGACACAAAGAGGCGGCAATGCTCGCTGAAGCTCACATTGCTCCTGTTTCTACGGAAGCGTATTAATGCCACGTGAAGAAAAAATATCTAATAATTATGAGAAAATATCTCATAACAATGAGATAATTATCTTATAACTATAACATAACATTTTATAGTTATGATATATTATTTCATATTATTATGAGATATTATCTCATAAATATGATTTATTAATATATTAAATAAATCTCATATTTAAGGACACTTTACATATATTGTTTTATTAAGATACAAGATTTTTATTTCTCCAATCATGGGCCCATGAAGGGCAATAACATATAACAATCGTGATATGATATATAAATGAGTCGTATTCAATACTTGTCGTTTTGCTGGAAATACACAAATTTGCGTGTGACAATGCTTCCGAGCAGAGACGGAAAAGCGTGTGATGAATTCATGACTTACGCTTGATAAAGCTTTATCAGCCTACTAAAAATCTAATCACATTTTCGGTGATTTTTATTTTAAAACACTTGCTTTACCTTTAGGTGAAAATCGTTCTATTTAGTCTAAATATGTGATAATTTGATTTATTTAATATCAGATTTAAACAACCATTCCAGGTTGGGATAGAGGTAGTCAAATGGTATTCATCATACATGATAATTGTTTTATCAATCAGTATTAAATAGTGACTGGTCTCAAAGTTCGCGATATTGACTGATTGTTTAAATTGTATTCACATAACAGTTGTTGTTTTAATTACAAAATACCGAAGTCACCGTGAACGAATTCAGTTTCTGGATATCGTCATTGAATAAATATAATTTCGTAATAAAAGGATACGGTGAAAATGCACATGAGACAAAGTCTCTACAAATACACCGTGACGAAACCAGGTAATTTCAATTTATGTAGCATTTATCAGTTGCTTTATTCAAAATATTTGTTCTCTATCTGCCTTTACACATATTTTGGTTTATGGATTTCCAAGTTTTGATTTGATCTACACTTAACTGTGAATGTGTATTAAGGCTTTTCGAAGGTTATCTAAATAAGGATTTTAATTACCTTGACTTCGTGTTGCAGTATACATGCTGGACTTCCCAAAACATAAAATCCAGTTGACAGAAACTGCGCCAACCACAACAGGAATAAAGCTGGCACCAAATATTCTATATATTCCATTTTATTGTAATTGAAGCAAATTGTTTCAACATATAGTTTTACCCCTTTTGACATATCGAGATCAGTACATAAATTGGGAACATACAATAACCAGAATGTTAACGGTGTTGCTACAAGTAGTGGCAAAACGAAGCCTAAAATATTCATTTGTGTTTTTAGAGCATATATGCCAACAATATATCCAAGAAAGCTCAAGGTGACGTTTACAATCAGATAGATTTTCTGTCTTCCAATATCATGTGTTATATCAAGATCCGATATCCAGAAGTCTCTTATTCTCCGAATAGTATCCATGTTTGAGCCTCGATCTACGTGCTGTAGTATACAAGCAAAAACAATGATTGTTAATATTTTGATGAATGATGAAATAATTAACATTTTATGTGTGTATACTTCTTCCCTTTTTTGTTTCGGTCCTCCTGGTTCCTTGTCATTAATATGACTACATGCCAATGGAGTCGGTGTTATACGTTCATTTCTTTCGCGTAGCATTTCATTTTTTTCATTCTTCACAACGTTGTTTTTGTCCTTCTGAACATCTTCTGACTTCAGACTATTCATCTCTGCCTGTTCTTTCTTTCCTTCAAGTGATTGTTCTGACTGTATAAGCTTTTTGCGTAGCCATGGCAACCAAGAAATTGTCAGACATATAATTGCTACGATAAAATACGCTATGTCGTTTTTATTACTCAAATTCTCGTAAGTTATGTAAAATGTAATAACTGAACCAGCATTTATCGCTAATAATGAAACAGCAGCTCTAACACAACTACTTAGTTTGTCCATGGTAAATGATCTAAATTCGTCAATACTTGTGGCAATAATGTGGCCCATGAATACACAGTCCATTAATAATATGACTAGTTCTTTTTTCTCCTTTGGTAAAACTTTAAAGGCAAATAAACACAATCCAACAGCTTCAATTATACTTATAATTGCACACTGTAAAAGATATAATTTTATATCAAAGCAGTTTTTTAATCAATAGAAAGTATGAAAGATGACGATAAGTAAAGAATAACACAATACCGATTCTACAGTTAATTTTAGCCAAAGACTATATCAACAACTGTTAAAAAATTAGATACCCTTAAGGTAGATCGGTAGTCTTCCGCCAGTTTGAATTTGTTATTTTATATTTGCTTTTTAAATATGCAAATATTTTTTTTTATTTGTAATATATCAATAGATATAATATCAATGAAACAAAAAGCAAATGACCTTTATTGACTTGATATTACATGTATTTATCTAATAAGATGACGTATGGTAATTTGATAATTAAATCATTTGGAAAAAGATACCTGAAAAAGGGAGATTATCTGATAAAAATATTTTATTTAGATATCACTATGCAAATTCACATTTTATAAATTATCAGGAAAACAAAGTCGGTCACCCCCATTTTTCTTTTTATTTTTTGAAAGTATGTTCAAAGGGCTAACATATGTTTAAAATAGAGAGAAATCTATGGAATGTTTTAAAGAAAACAACAGAATACCTGTTTTCCCCTATATATTCATTAGAAATATTTGATTATTTTGATATCAGTTATTTTAAAACAAGCTCAGTGACCCCCATTTTTTATTTCTTTATTTCATTTCTTATATAATATGGAAAATTTCCCGAGAAAATAAAGAAAATCTATGGGAAAAAAATTTGGCCTAAATTTACTTTAGGGGTCCCTATCATATTTGGCTACTCTCATTACTATACCAAATCTAACCCTAGAACACTAACCCTAACCTTATCTCTAACCCTAACCATATCCCAAAACCTTAACCCTAACCCTAACCTAAAGTAAAGAATGTAAATACGAAAAATTCACCACCCTAGAGAAGTGGGACCCCTAAAGTAAATGAAGGCCAAAAATTTGGAGTACCCATCTACCTTAATAAAAAAAACATTAAAGAATTAAAAAAAATCACAAAAATACATCAAGGCATTAAGGCTCATTAAAATTATTGCAGTTGGAGTTAACATATGTGTTATGGTCTTATGTTCATTTACTTCATATCCTTTCGTAAAATATTGTGACTTTAAGAAGAACATCAATAAAGGCGTTGTTCCATTGCTTGGTTTTACCATGTATTTGAAGACAGGTGAATTTACTCCATATACTTTCATTGTTCATCAATTTTTCCTAATGAACCGCACAAACTGTTTTACCCAAAAAATACACATTTGTTTCAGTTTTGACCCCCAACAAATAAGAAAAAAAACAATCGGAGTATTCAATCATTTCCACCAAATACCGGCTTTCATCTTGTAGCAAAAAAAACATCCATTCACTCATAGCAAGCCGAAGACCACTAAAGTAATGGTCGATATCTTCAGTTGTGGTTTGAAATGGGGGCCAATATTACCAATGGCATATGTCCAAGGTTGGAAATGTTTTAATGTATGTGGAAGCTTTAGTTTAAATCCAAGAGTACACGTTTCTCACAGTTCGAGATCATCAATAACTTTGGTATTTTGTTATCTATAGCCGTATCTTCATTATATCTCATTACAGTCGGCTTTTGGATCGCTATTTATCTATTTATTCAACACACTTATTAATAATATCAATTGGAAACATTCACTTTTATACAACCGCAAAATTTTGGCACGGGCCAGAGAACTGCATAATATTGGTTCTAGTAGACATATCATTATCAAATTTTGGTACTCGATCGCACATGGTAGTTTCAATTACGGGTGTTGGTCCTACCCTTTCCAAGTTAAGGGACAAAGAATTGGTTGAATAACTGTGTTTTCTGTATGTTTTATTCACATGTAGCCAGATATAAGCATTTTTTTTGTCTCTGAATCTTATTTGTTTTAATAATATATATCATTTCTATTATTTCTATGAAGTCCCCGAGGGTATTCACAAACACAGTAGTCAGTACTTCGGTGTTGGCCCGAAAATCGATCTTATTTGGAAACTTGCAATATCTGAATTTTAGAATTTTGTTCAAAACCTCTTGCATAGCTCTCTTCTAAGCTGATTTTGGCTTTCCTATTCAGATCTTATTGGTTATTTGTTCACTATCAGTTTTTACACGTATTTCGGTTTATGGACTTCAAATTGTTTGATTTTATCCGCACTAAAGAGACATAAGTTGTCGAAATGCGCATATGCAGAAACAAAATTTACAGTAACTTCGATAATTTGTTTTCTATTGGATTTTTATATAGTGAGCTTTCATCTGATACATTTGAAGCATTTTGAAATGAATTTATTCGAATCATCAATAATACGACGCAAAAAAAGGAAAACAAACGAAACAAACAAAACGTGGTAAAACACCGAAATATCAAAGATCTATTTATTCGGTCTATTGAAAAAACGAAAGTTTGGTCATTAGAAACATGTTACAGTAAAACTCGAATATAACGAACACGCATACAACGAATTTACGCATATACATGTAGCGAAATTAATAGAAACCCCCTCCCAACAGCCTTTAAGATTCATAGTAATTTATTTGCTTATAACGAATACGCTTTTAGCGAATTTTCTGTTATAGCGAAGTCCTTACTGATCCCCGTTATCAATAATTATGTGTACTACTTGTCGGATATAATGAAATCCAAATGCCCAAGCGAATCGAATGGTCAAAATGTGTAATTTTGATTGATTGGCAATAATTTCTTAGCAGTTAATTTAGGCAGATAGAATTTTGTCATATTTTTTTTTATTCAAATAACAAAATGACGAAGTAACTGTAAATATGACTTCGCTGTCTCGTAAAATAAACAATATATCAAATTATTCAATGTGGTGAGAAACAAAACAAGCCTTAAATGACATTGTCGAAATTTGACAAATACCGAATACTATTAGCTTAAATTTAAAAAATACGGATAAATGAACATTTTTTTTTCCTAAAAATGAAAAAAAACAACAATTTCTGACCTTTTTGATAAAATACAGATTGGTATTTCGCAAAAATATTTTGTGTACATCACGAACGTAAAAATATATGAATTTGTACAAAAATATGGTTTTCACTGCTTTCCATGTTCATCTGTTAAAAACGAATTCGTTATATGATATACCAAAGTTCGCTATAACTTCGCTATAACAATACAACAAATTTCGTTTATAAAGAATTTATTTCACCAGTCCCCTGAAATTCGTTATAAGCAAGTTGTATTGTAACATCATTTTAACATGATTAAAATATTTTTTGAAAAAAAGACAAGACTGGCGTTATTCAGATGTTAGAATTTTTTATGGACATTTTTGTGGAATTTGGAGGTAGCGTTTTCCAACAGACAATAATAATTCAAACTGGAAATATTCCACCCTTTTCTTTACTTGTATGAGGCAATGTTTACACCAGGGCTTAAAAAGTCATGTATCCCAATCCTTTAATATCAGCTTCCGCTACATAGACGATGATAAATTTAAGGAATAGTTATATCAGATCTATCCCAATGAGCTTGAAATTTAAGAAACTACTGATACACATACTTCAGCTTCGTACTTGGATCTTTTATTGTATATTGACGTTTCAAATGTAAGCTATATGACAAGCATGATAATTTTAATTCCCGATTGTGAACTTTCCCTTTCTAATGGCCCTGTCACACTATAACGCATAGCACCAACGTGTGACGTGTGCTCAGCGCGTGAGAATATTTGTGTACACGCTGGTGTGCGTTGTATAAGTTAGAGGCACGTTCGTAACACGTTATAAACACGTCGACACACGTTGTTGAACGTTGGGTGCGTCGGAAAATTTTGAACATGCTCAAAATTTCACGACGTTCGCCAACGTGTTGTTGATAAGTTACGCAGACGTTAGAAGAACGCTAGAGGTACGTTATGCTCGCAATGTGTGCAATATGTGGTAGTTTCTCGAAAGTTGCCTTAAAAGTGTAGAGAACGCAAACCAGGCGTCCTTGTAACTAAGGAGCAACGTATTTGCCGACGTTTTATTATAAAGACAAAATTCCAAAGTAATGTAAATAGCTGATTTATTTCAGTATCATACTGACATATTGTTTTGAATATATATATATATATATATATATATATATATATATAATGTCTATAAATTCAGTCAACGTGGAAACTTGTTCATCTCCCCGGATTTGCGAATATTTACGCTAATGCAGGGCCTAAAAAATCAAATATAACGGTCTATGGTAGGAACCCAACGGGGTTAGAATTAGAGAAATGAAATATATATATATATATATATATTGAGGGACATATCCCTCCTGCAAATCTGTCGTACTATCCATTTATACATTTGCAAATGGCATTAAGATGAAAAATTTCAAGCTGATCTTATAAAGATCGTCCAAACGCTATAACTACGCTCTATGAATGCTAAAAGACCGTTATGGATGCGTTCGGTATACGCAAAGTACGCTAGTAAAACGCCTTTGCAACGTTGTCCTGCGCGGTTGCACGTTTTGTGAGCGCTGCATACAAGTTATGAATAAGTTTTCCGTGCGTTATATGCCGTTAGTCTGGCGCTATGAATGCGTCCAATAAGAGAATTTCTTCAATTTCTTCGGCGTGTGCCAACGTTCTTATAAAAATTCGCGAACGTCACACGTTGGCTAGAACGTTATAGTGTGACAGGCCCTTTATTACCTGATGTTAATCCCGGGTTTATGGGAGTTCACACTGTGAGTGACTTGGTTTTGAATGTTATGTTTTTTTTTTTTACTTCTGTGTCTTTTAGTTGTATATGTCATTTTTTCTGTGCTATCATCTTGGCCAGGTCTCTGAATTTTGAATTTTTGTAATTGCCATTTACTTTTGTCCCTTCGGTATTCTACTGCTGTTGTCAGAAAGGGGAAAGGATACACACTGGGTTCTATGAATCAGCCATTTACACAATTTAAAAAAGTCTGAAATATTTTTTTCAGTATCTCACAAGACTTTTGCTTTATGGAACGTATTGGGAATTGGAATGGCAAAAATCAGGGTTCCGTGTAAAACGTACATAATGAAATATTTTTTTTTCTCTAATTCTAATGCTATTCTCGTCAATTTCATTCTAATGGAGATCAAAGTGCTCTCCAACATCTCGCGATTTCATTGGATATTGAAAAGGTCGTGAACTTTTCTTCAAATAGCAAACCGTACCTTAAATCAATTTATTTCGAATATAAATCAATATAAAAAGTATTTACTGAAATCATACATCCATTATTATCTTGAATCACCTATGATCGATTTTCTTTTGTTGCTTTCTGTGCAATGTAAATTTCATATCCGGTGACGTTACAGTATTGACGACTTGAAAGGACAGATACTATATATATCTCCCTTTTGTATAATTGAGAAGCGTTTGTCTGCGTTAAGCAGCTGAAAGAAATAATAATGTAGTATTACATGATAATTGATTTTTCAAGGGATATAAATCCGAAAATATTATCTCCTATGAACTATGACTTGGATTTGGATAAAATTTGCATACCAATTATAAAAACAATTTTGGACGTATCAGTTCGAAATCCCGAAAATATTGAACTTTCAAAGTTTTCAGGTGCATAAATCGAGAGCCACTTCACGTTTGAATCTTTAATGCAATCAACAGCTTATATGCTTAGTTATACGACAGTGTGTAATTTTTTTTTAAATTGATTGAGCAGAAACAACTGTAGTTAAAAAGAATTGAAAATTTTCAACAGGTATAACTCCAGAACAGATTTGACCCCTAAGCTTGGCCAGAGTTTTGTGGAAAACAACTTGCATATCAAGTTTGAAGACAGTATGTTATTTGGTACACACAATTGTCAGTCAATACCCAAAATTCCCCAAATTTCAAGGTTTCAAGGGGCTCCAGCACTACTTTGAATCGAACTTGGGATGAGTTTTGTAGAGCATATGTATTTTGTTTTCCAGTCAGAAAACCCAAAATTCAAAAAATTACAAAATTTCAAGTGGCATAACTACAGAACCCTCAAATCCTCTGGACCACAAATCCAACTCAGCGTGAGTTTTTTTTTTTTTGGTAAACAACCTATATACCAAGTTTGAACAGTGTGCTATTTCGTTCATTTCAAAAGTTTTTAGTCGTTAACACGAAAAATTACAAATTTTCAAGGCTTCATACTAACTCAAAACCAGCTATACTTTTGGACCCCTAACTTGAGAATTCGCCTTTATTAGCCCACCTGGCTCTAGCAAGGGTTAGTTTTGTCATCACTTGGCGTCCGTCGTCCGTCCGTATGTCATTCGTCGTAAACCCTTTTTTAAAAATCTCTGAAACTACTGGGCCAATTTAAACCAAACTTCTTCTGGATTATCACCAGAGTGTGTAGTTTTTAAAATGTATCTGAGGAGTTTGAAAACCAAACAACATGGCTGCTATTGCTAAAAAAGAGCATAGGGGTAAATTGCTGTTTTCGGAAATAACTCAAAAAACCGTTGCTGATATATCTAAAATCCGACATGTGTTAAAAATGATCAGCATGACAAGGTCTACGCACCCTGCAATTTTAAAGAAAATCTGTTGACCCAATTCAAATTTATTGCCCTTTATTCAGTAAATTTTTTTTTAATTTTTAATTTTTTTTTTAAATGTTTTATTAAAAAAAAACTATAACAAAAAGAGGTTAAGGTTAAATTGCAAAAAATGTTCAACATATCAAGATCTCCCCGCATGCCATTTTTGTAAAGAAATTCCAAATACCCATATAGGAGTTATTGCCCTTTATTGGTCAAGTTTCTCGTGATTTTATATATTTCGTCTTTTATTTCAAAAACAATTTAGAAATACGCCAAGTTTAGATTGCAAAAATGTTCAGCATGTCAAGATCTACACACATGCTTATTTTGAAGGAAATCAAAATACCCATGCAGGAGTTAATGCCCTTTAAATGTCTAATTTTTCGTGATTTTATATATTAAGTCTTACATTTCAAAAACTTCTTGAGATAGACGCTAAGTTTTTATTCAAAAATGTTCAGCATGTAAAAATCTACCCAAATGCCCATTTTGAAGAAACTATATAGGGATTATTGCCCTTTCTTGGTCATTTTTGGGGGAGGGGGGATTTTGTATATTTCGTCCTGTATTTCAAAAAATAGACTGAGATAGAGGTTAAGTTTAAATTACCAAAATGTTCAGCATAACAAGATCTACGAACATGTCCATTTTGAAGAAAATCTAATCACAGATGTAGTAGTTATTGCTCTTTATTGGTCAAATTTTTCGTGATTTTATATATTTTGTCTTGTATTTCCAAAACACTTTGAGATAGAAGTTAAGTTTTTACAGCAAAAATACTCAGCATATGAAGATCTACCCACATACTCATTGTAGAAAATCTAAATAACCATATAGGAGTTATTGTCCTTTATTGGTCAATTTTTTCGTAATTTTATTTATTTCGTCCTGTGTTTGAAAAAACAGTTTGGAAAAGAGGCTAAGTTTAAATTGCAAAAATGTTCTGTGCATCAAGATCTACCCTCATGCAAATTTTGAAGAAAAATCCAAATATGAATTTTTACATTTTGTCTTGTATAAAAAAAAAATGATTTGAGATGGAGATCAAGTTAAAATTGCAAAAAACATAAAGTATGCCAGCAGGGAACATAGTCTAATATTGAACCCTGTTGGGAGCATTCAAAAGATTTTCTCCTCTGAAAGTACATGATCAATGGATCCTAACTTTGTTGCAATAGCCTCTGGGTGGTCCCCTTAAAGAAATGTTCCACAAGTCCATACCTCCTCCAAGATGGGTGCCAGCAGGGATCTTAGTTTAACATTGGACCCTATGAGAAAACACAATCAAAGAGCTCCTCTGAAACCACTAAACCAATCGGAACCAAACATTTGTTCAAATCCTTAGTTGGTTCACTTAAAACAAGTGCCCATTAAGTCTTCACCCCATCTAAAATGGTTCACATCATGAAATATAGTTCAGCTTTGAATAAAATAACATCAGGGTCTATTAACATATTTGAAAATAAGGTTTTTATTATTGAGATTTTTTGGACTGTCATTGTCAGCCATGGCCCAGGTGATTGATACAGGCTCTTGATAGCCTCTTGTTTAAAGTAAAATATATCATCAACAAAAATTTTCAGAAAAGCAAAACTTTTATGAAAATATTCATTTCAGAATTCAAAGTATACAAGAGAAAAAAATAAACTCAACTTCGCAAGACTGTTGTAAATTTTTGTACAAGATAATACCGTAATCGTCTTATTTTTTTATAATAACAATATGATATCAGCAAAATTGTAAGAGCACGAATAGCAATCAAAGCTCCGATGGAGCTGAATCTCGAAGCCCTGAAAATCTACACGTGGCAAAACCTCGTAGTCATCCAAAGAACACTGCTGCATGAAAATAATCGGATTGTGTGATTTCGCATGTCGATTTCATTGCTATAAATATATGCAATACACTGTCACAGGTAAACAAATGTTATTTTCATCTTTGACAAATTACTGCGTGACAGGTTCGTTGATCCGAGACGCAATATATAAAAAAAANTTTTCAATTTAATAAAACAACACCGTATTCAACTCAAGAAAATGAAGAAATATAACTTAAAAACACAATGTATACGGTTTTGAAAGAAACTTGCGCACTATATTTTATCGGAGGCACGAAGATCATCTTTTAGAGCTGTTAATAGGCTTGAAGCCTCACGTGATTTTTTCTTGTCATATTAACATCTCTCCAGCCATTTCATGGCTTCGAGATAAAAATTCTATAAAAAACATTAATTTCAAAATAGACAGTATAACAAAATAGAAAAATGGTATCCTTACCAGCAACATTTTTGACTGTGTCGGCCATTGTCGTTTATCATTACAAATACTGGTCCACATAAAACGTAATAAGTTGATAAAATTTGGTGCCAGAAGTAGAATGATTAGGAGAACAAAACTAGTTTCACAATTTTTCTTTGGTTGGGACTTTAAACTTGTGCAGTTGCCATCCTTTCCCATCATGGTAGCAAGCTCTATGACAGCAAATTTACTAAGGACTACGCAAACAAGCAGAATAAAGCTACAAAAGATGCTGATAAACCATTTTGTGCATACTGCTAGCTTTGATGGTTTCTTTAGAAGAATTTCCAACTGATTATAAATTCTGTCGATTTTAGCCTGACCCGATGCACATAAATCCATGTCCTCTTCATCATGGTATTCTTTGATAGGTTCCATATTATAATCTACAATTAAAAAGTATTATACAACTAAAACAAGATGTGTTTGTGAAACACTATATATGCCCCGAAAGTCAAATTAGAGAAAACACCCAATTTAACCACTTTTTTACATATGTGACCTTGGACTTTGATCTGACTCAATTTTTTTCTCATATTTGTGTTCCTCCTGACCAGACCTATACACATGCCGAGCAATAAAAGTCTTATCTGACATAGTTAAAAGTTATTTATTACCTTATAAAAACCACACGATTTAACCCCTTCATTCTAAAAAAGATGAAACCCCTTTGGGCCTCTTGTTCATGGAAAATGTGTTTTACTGTTTCATGCATCTACTTAAACATGCTATAAGAAACATACAGAAAAATATTACAGCTGACAAAAATTTTAAAAATTCAATTTTCCATTCGGCTCTCTTTGGGCCAGTTGTAAATACTACTCCAAATCCATATGACATACTTCAGATGCATAATTTTATTAGCTGTAAAATAAAACAAAAACCATTGTACATGCAGAAAATAAATTCACAGTCACTTCGGTATTTTGTTATTTATTACCACTGGGTCAAAGGCTCTGCTGGTGGACTGTTAGTCCCCGAGGGTATTCACCAACCCAGTAGTCAGTACTTCGGTGCTGATCTGCACTGGTGAGACATAAGTTGTCGAAATGTGCATATGCAGAAAATTAATTCACAGTCACGTCGCTATTTTTTACTCAATAACAAAATACCGAAGTTACCTCTGCATCTCAAAAGGAAAGCCAAAATCATCTAAGGACAGAGCTGTGCATGAGGGAGATACTCCTTAGGTCTAATTTTAAGATATTGCAAGTGTTAATATAACATCGGTTTTCGGGCCAGCACCGAAGTACTGGCTACTAATGTGATATATAAAGATTATACAGGCAAATATATGAAAAGACCTAATTTGACCCCCTTTTTTATCTCTGTGACCTTGACCTTTGACTTGACCCATATTTTTCATAATTACGTTCCTCTTGACTAGACCAATACACTTACCAAGTATGGAAAGTCTATCATACATAGTTCAAAAGTTATACCAAATGTTTAAATTTCGGGCGCACAGGCAGACACAAAAACACACAGACAGGACAAAAACATGCCCCTGGTCCTCGATTGGGGCAAGGGGCATAAAAAAGTTGCGACTTAAATTAAAGCAACCTATTCCTGATATTCAGCGTCCAGAATGTAGTTCTGTTTATGTAGTTCTGTTTTTCGTACATAGTCATTGCGTTTTGATAAGGTCCGTATGAGGGCTGAAGTATCAACTGAAATGATTGTGTACTGTTCACTTTTGTCTATTGTTTTCCAGCATTCTTCTTACTTTTGGATCCAGTTCTTCGGGGATTTCAGTGTTATTGCTTTGTCTGTAGATGTAATACTGCATGACAGAGATGGTGTTAAATAAGAACACGTACATTCCCAACATAATGGAAAACTATATACATCCCGTTTTGTGGGAGTACACACACACTTCGTGAGTTAAAAACAAAGCAATAGACTTAAGTGTATACAATAAACAATATAAAAATGTGTTCTTTAGACTTTTCTCAATCGGCATAAACAATTAAAGTAAAATTAAAGTACCAAAGTTACTGTGAACTTAGTCTCTACATATGGCCATTTCGACGACTGATGTCTCTTCAGTGCAGATCAAATCAAAACATTTGGAAAGTAAGTGAGAACCGAACCGTCAATCCAAAACGAATAATCCAAGGACAATGGCAACATCGGAAACAAAAATGAAACAGAGACACAACATGAGTACGGCACAGAAAAGAAAAATGAAGACACACACACTCACAAAGATGAACAACATGGACCCAATAAAAAAAACATGGGTGAGATCAGGTGCAACCGGTAGAGTAAGCATCTCCTGCTTCTTATAAGACACCTGCCGTGTTGAACATGTCAAATCCGGTAGAGGAAACAACAATTAAGCTTTAAAAGGGAAGATCTGTTGTCATCTGGGAAACAGATATGTCGACCGTAAAACTTATGGAGGGATGACTTCAAATTTTGGGCAACATGCCCTTGTTGAAGTAGCCTATTTGTGAGCAACCGGACTCTATCAAGGAAGTTACTGTATCGAACACAGGCTCTTGTATAGCGAGTGAGCTGAGAGATGTAAACTCCATATGCCGGTACTGTTGGGATTATACTACAAAGAAAGGGGAAGTTTGCTATTGGAAAGGTGAAGTCATCGCGTTTGTCGTACATCTTAGTTTAAAATCTACCGCTGTTGTCAATTTCAAAATGAAGGTCAATGAACGAGGCTGATGTGGAAGTGTCTGTGGTATCCTTAATTTCGAGCTTTTTTAGATAGATAAGATGAACAAAATCACCAAAGCGAGGGTTGCTTAGTGACAAAATATCATCTATATAACGGAAGCCAGAATTGAAGGATTGGGCCAGTTTTTTATCTGTATTTTGAAGAAGCCCTACTAAATTAATAGTAACCTCACTATTTTCGTATTTATAATAACCAATGGGGCGATGCCTTTTCTGGTTGACTGTTAGTCCCCTATGTTGTTCACAAGCCCAGTAGCCAGCACTTGAGTGCTGGTCCGAAAACCGGTTTTATTTGAAAACTTGCAATATCTAAATTACGCATTTTTTTTCTAAATAAGGGGTATCTCCTTCTCGAATAGCTCTTTAGTCTTTAGTTGATTATAGCTTTACATTTTGGATCCTATTGGTGATTTGTTCTCTATCAGCTAATGCACATATTCTGGTTTATGGATTTCCAAATGTTTTGCTTTGATCTGTACTGAAGAGACATAAGTTGTCGAAATGCGCGAATGCAGGAACTAAATTGAGAATAACTTCGGTCTTTTGTATTTATTTTTACCCCCTTTCGAAAAGTTTTCAAATTTAAAAAAAAGGTTTACGACTTATTAACTCGAGCTTAACTGTATACCAAAGGCATTGATATATTAAGAACATAGCGAATTGTCGTATATTGAATGAATTTGTCCTTAATTTTAGTTAAATAAATAAAATAGAAGATGTTCATGATTTCCGTATGAGTTTGATACGCAAGAGCATTAGTAATCTAGGACACGGACACTTCTACCCAGTCGTGTCAATATAAAAAAATACAAGAAAATAAAAACAGAAACAAAAACAAAACTGAAAAATAATAAATAAATAAAACGAAAACAAAATAAAAATACCCCCTAAATACAAATACAGTGTGAGAACCGGTGTACGCGCATCCAGTGTTTCCACGCACCACTGACATTTAGATGTTAAAGTCACTTTTTTGCAAATACAAAAAGTTGTGTCATTGTGTCAACAAGTTTTACTTTTAATATTTACTTCAAAAAGGCTTAAAACAGATAATCTGTTTGACCATACTTTTGTTCTGAGCCCCCTTTTTCGGGTATTTTTGTAATTTTAATACACAAATCAACGAAATAATAAGTTAGTAAAATCTTTCTCTTTAACATTCCTTTGTTGGGTTTTCTAGGTCATGCGCGGACACAACGGTCAATACAATGTTTTCCCAAAATTGGGTCAAACTGTGAGATCAGGACTCATATCACATAGTACAGACAAATTTTCTGAAGCTTGACTGTATTTTAGAGCGAATATCTACATTTATATAAGTTGTGCACTTAAAAACTTTGTAAATCTAATGAATTAGCCTGCTATGTATTAAAAGAGAAATAAAAACAAAAACAAAACAAAACAAAACAAACAAACAGAAACAAAAAAAACATCTAAGTTAAGTAAATTCTGAAAATTATCATTATGATAAATGTCTTCTTATTAATATCAAATTATTTGACATACCTTAGTAGTGTATATACTGGTATACTTAAGTCACAGAAATATACACTCTCGTCATTTTGTTTTGAATTTGCTACATTCTAAGTGTTTCAATCACCACAAAATAAAATCCTAAAAGAGATATTTCAACTCCTTATGTTTTACACATCTGTGTCCCTTTCGCTTGATTGTGTAAACATCAGTTTATTTCAATAAAACCAGTTGTCTTTACTATTATTATCATTAATCAATTGTTAAAACTTTATTTTATTACATGTAAGTATTCTAACATAATAAAAGTGTTAGACCATGTAATTTGATCATTTCAGTCCTGTTGCTTTATCATATGAAATTATGCCGTATACCGGCCTTTTCCAGCGAGTACAAGTACACATTGTAGACAGAAATAAACATGAACCTTACAAAATAATGTAGTAATGTCCTTAAGAAAACAGAGATGCAGCGTTCAGCATGTGTTATGCCACTGCCTTTCTAAGAAGTTAATTATTTTGTGATATTCCACTAATAATCACTGACCAATTCTACAGGATGATGTAAGCAGAGATTACAACTAAAATCGTTTTTAAAGAACAAAATTTATAACTGTATAATGATGCTGATTTCAAAAATGTAGAAAAAATAACAGGAAACACCTGCAATGGCCGAAAACCACAATCACATGTCACAATACACCATGGAATCGCACAAGAAAAACAATAAAGAGGCCGGGCTACCTTTCTGTGAAGTTTCAATCAAATCTGAGCACTCTCAATTTTTCTGCTTTTTTGTCGTTTCCATGGCAACGGCCGCCATTTCAAAGTCTTGAATACCAGTAACCATTTTAGGCCATGGGCTGAAATCACTCTCTGTGCACCTGTGATCAAGACCATTTTTTTTAGTCCTTTTATATCTTCTCTTCAAAATAAATATAGATTACACCACAAGATCCCATTTATTACCATATTTTATCCACTAGAGATGGTTAAATTTAAAATTTTAATTGCGAGGCTTGCCGAGCATTTTAAAATTTTTGAATTCAACTACAGAGAGTGGATATAATATGGTAATAATAGAGATAAAAAAGTGGTGAAATCTTTTTCTCTAATAAGAAATGATAAACACAGAGAATTGTATTCCGAACAGATTTGGCGGGAATTAGGACAGGGCTTTATGTAACATATGTTGATTATGAAAATGTATCAATCGGGTCAGAACCAGTTTATACTCACATATCATTAGAGAAAACATGATGACACGAATATAATCTTCACACATAATAAGTAAAGTGCCACTTTCATAGTACACCACTCAAAATTCTTGTATGTTCGTTAAACCTATATATATCTAATAATAGCCAATGTAATAAAAATTTATGATATGTAAGCAACAAATTGTGTGAATAAATTTTAGTTTCAAACTTATTAAGGGAAAATATGAAATATTCAGGCTCTTAATGATAAATGCTTCATGCATAATACAAATTCTTGTGTGTATTTTCCTATAGCTGACACGCAGAAGACTATCTAAGTAGATTTAAACTTTTTGTAAGGTCTTTTTGGCCCTTCTGCTCAAAATTTTATGCAAAATGGGAATTTTCTGTTTTTCAGAATTTTTTTGCTGTTTTGACTTAGAGAGGTAAATACTTATTTGATATATAACTTGAAAAGGTTGATAAAATATAGTTTCATAATATCTAAGCTATAAGTAAGTATGCTTTTGAACATAGTAGACTAACAACACTCCAATAAACATATAACCCCTTCCAAAAAAGTTCAACTCAATTTATTTAATTTTATTTGCTCACCTGGCTAATGCCAGGGTGAGCTTTTGCCATCACTTTGCGTCCGTCGTCCGTCCGTCGTCTGTCCGGCGTAAACTTTTCATTCAAAGATCTTCTCCTCTGAAACTACTAGGTCAATTTGAACCAAACTTGGCCACAATAGTCCTTTGGCGGTCCCCTACAAAAAAGGAGTTTTTCAGGTCCACGCGATATCCAAGATGGCCACCAATAGGAAACATAGTTTTAACATTGGACCCTATGATAAAACACATTCAAAGATCTCCTTCTCTGAAACCACTGAGCCAATTGGCACCAAACTTGGCCACAATAGTCCTTTGGTGGTCCCTTACAAAAAAGGTGTTTTTCAGGTCAGCGCGATACCCAGATGGCCGCCAGTGGGAAACATAGTTTAAACATTGGACCCTATGGGGAAACACATTCAAAAATCCTCTCCTCTGAAACCACTGAGCCAATTGGCACCAAACTTGGCCACAATAGTCCTTTGGTGGTCCTTTACAAAAAGGTGTTTTCAGGTCCGCGCGATATCCAAGATGGCCGCCAGCGGGAAACATAGTTTTAACATTGCACTCTATGGGACAACACGTTCAAAAATCTTATTCTCGGAAACTGCGTAGCCAATTGGCACCAAACCTGGCCACAATAGTCTTTATGTGGACCCCTGAAAAGAATTTTTCCCCCACTTTATCCAAGATGGCTGCCAGCAGGGAACATAGTTTAATTGGACCCCATGGGGAACACTAACAGCGGTCTTCTCTCCTAATTTGGCATATTGGAACTATAGTTTAATTACATACATGTATATTGGCTCCTTAACGTAAAATGTCTATGTTAATCAAGGGCCAGGTGAGCGATACAGGCTCTTGAGAGCCTCTTTTTCAGCTTGAAAAGCTGAAATGTTTATAAAGGTTTAATGACACATCATTTTAAACACCAAAATACAGAGAGATTCCCACATATTACAAATAATATCATGCGCGTGGTTTATGGGCAGTCATTCAACAATTCAACATTTCAGCTTTAAATTTTGCAGAATTCTGAAAATTCCCCTTTTTACGAGAACGCTAATAATATTTTCGTTTTAACCACATTTTGGCGTTAAAATTGCATCTAACTACAGTGGGGTGCAGACTCTCGTCCAAGTTAACTTGGAGAGCAGTCACGAGAACAGCTCAAAGTTAACTTGATATTAACTTGGAGCAGACTTAGAACAGTCTTAGAATCCTGACTGCTCTAATCCTAGAATCATGTCTGTTCTAGCCGTGACCGTCTACCTAAGTCTGCTCTAGCCATGACCGTTCTACCGAAGTCTGTTCTAGCCAAGACTGATCTATCTAAGTCTGTTCTAGCCATGACTGTTTTATCTAAGTCCGCTCTGGCCATGACCGTTTTTCTCAAGTCTGTTCTGGGCACAACTGTTTTTACTGGATATGAAATTGAATTGTGTCAGTTTTTCTTTTTTTTTCTCGAGCCCGAAACGTTTAAATAAAAAAAAAACACACATAAATAACCCCCTTATTTTACGATGTATTAAATAATTATTTGTTCAGTAAACGTAATCTGATAATAATTGACATTTTCCTATAATTAAGTTAACGATTTTTTAAATTATAATTATAAATTTACGGAAAACTTTTTGCGTTTCAGTTTCATAACAGCACTTACCGGCAAAAGGCAATTTTATATCCGAATAATTCATTTCATAATTCTAAGTTTTATTTAATTTTGTTTTTATAATATAACTTAACTTGATATATATGAAATACGTGTATATATATGGGACACGTTATGAATATTTACAAGTTCTGTGTCAAGAGCTGGTATGAAAGCGGTCATAGCTAGAACAGGTAAGCTGAGAGCAGTCATGGCAAGAACAGACTTATGTAGAACGGTCATAGCCAGAACAGACTTAGGTAGAACGGTCATGGGTAGAACAGGTCAGAGTAGTCATGGCTCTGACCAGAACGGTCAGGATTCTAGCGATGACCATGTCTGGTCAGAGCGGTCAGGATTCTAGAGCAGACTTGGAGCTGTTCTAGAGCAGACTTGATACCTGTTCTAAGTTAACTTAGAGCAGCTTTTATGACTGCTTCAAGTTAACTTTATGACAGGTAATGTCTGCACCTCACTGTATATATCAATTTTTGATGCAAATTTTGGAAAGAGTGTGTTTTATTCATATTTATATGCAAAGACGGGCATCTTTTTGGGTATTTTAATTTTGTTGGGGTAGGGGTAAGATTTTCGTATTCAGAGTCATATTGATCACTTTTTGTTTTTCTAAACAAATTTTTTAAGCTAATTTTTGAATTGGTTACAAATTGACATACATGTATCTGCAGATAAATCCTCAAGATTTGCCACTGTATATGACGATTTAAAAGTGAATTTTGTACACATAAAGGGATATGAAGTAAATATATATGGGACGAAATCCCTATAAATTCATGGCAAGATTAAGCAAATGGAACAATACTTTCGTTGTTGTTCTTCATCCTGAAGTCACGATGAGGCATTCAACAAAGAGCAAACCTCAAAATAAGTTCAAGATGGCGCCTAGCATCGGTTTGAGCGGAATTCACTTGCTCTTACAAACACTGTCATCCTTTTTTTTTGTTTTGGGCAAAATGTTTAGTTTAAGTCAACAAATGGCTGGTAAATTACCAAATCATGATATAAATCATTCAGCATTGTCATATACAACACACATTTTGAGCCTTCTGTTTATTTTTATGTGAATATAGACAAAATATTTACAATTTTAGGGAAAATTTGTTGGGATATGGGTAAGATTCTCGAAATTTAGATCCACATTAAACAGTCCTTGCTTTTCTAACCAATGTTTTAAGACAACTTATGTATCGCTTAGAAAAATTAATTGGTATATCTGCAGATATAGCTTCCAGATTTGACATTTATTACGATTAAACATTGATCTTTAGACAAATCTAAATTGTTGAAAAATCCCATTTTTAATCAATTATGTTTTAAGTGCACAAATGGCTGTTAAATTACCAAACCATGATGTAATTCATACAATATTGTCATATACAACAGACATTTTGCATGTTTTGGTCATTTTTATTCGATCATTGCAGAAAAGATTTACAATTTTAGGGAAAATTTGTTAGGGTAAGGATAATATTTTCGGTATCAAGAATCACATTTAACACGCTTTGCTTTTCTAACCTATGATTTAAAACAAGAAATATATCGCTTAATTGGCATACATGTATATGCAGATGTAGCCTTCAGATTTGACTTATATTACAATTTAACAGTGAAGTTTGGACAAGTCTAAATTGTTGAAAAGTACCATTTTCTATCAATTGTGGACAAAATATTGATTTCAAGTCGAACGGCTGTTAAATTACCAAGTCATGATGTAATTCATCCTTCATTCTCATATACATCACACATTTTGCGTGTTCTGGTCTTTTTTACGCGAACATAGACAAAAAAATGGACAATTTTAAGGAAAATTTGTTAGGGTAGAGGGTAAGATTTTCGGTATTCAGAGTAACATTTAACACTCTTTGTTTTCTAACCAATGTTTTAAAACAAGAAATGTATCGCTTAATTGGCATATTTGCAGATATAGCCTTCAGGTTTGACGTATATTACGATTTACCAGTGAAATTTTGGACAAATCTAAATTGTTGAAAAGTCCAATTTCACATCAATTGTGGGCAAAATATTGAGTTTATGTCGACAAATGGATGTTGAATTACCAAATCATGATGTAATTCATACTTGGTTATTTTTACGCGAACATAGACAAAAATTGACAATTTTAGGGAAATTTTGTTTAGGTAGGGGGTAAACTTCGGTATTTAGAGTAACATAAACACTCTTTGTTTTCTTAACAATGTTAAAGACAACTACTATATCGCTTAGAAAAATTTAGACAGATCCTCCAGATTTGACAAGTATTTCGATTTAACAGTGAAATTTGGACAAATCTAAAATGTTCCATTAGTTTTGAGCAAAATGTTAAGTCAACAAATGGCTGTTAAATTACCGAATCATATTACCAAATCATGAATAATTCATGCAACATTGTCATATACAACACTGGTTATTTTTATGCGAACATAGACAAAAGATTTTCAATTTTAGGGAAAATTTGTTGTGGTAGGGGTAAGATTTTCAGTATTTACAATCACATTTAACACTTTGCTTTTCTAACCAATGTTTTAAGACAAATAATGTATCACTTAAAAATTAATTGGCATATCGGAAGATATAGCCTCAAAATTCGACATAAATATAACGATTTAACAGTGAACTTTGGACAAATCAAAAATGTTGAAAACGACGAATGGCTGTTAAATAACTAATCGTTATGTAATTCATACAATGTCATTCACAACACAGATTCTGCTTGTTCTGGTTATTTTTAGGCATCATATACTAAAAACTGACAATTTTAGAGTAAATTTGTTTGGGATGAGATAAGTTTTGTGGATGAAGGAAGTAATATTTCTTCAAAATTGCTATAATTTGTACTAATTGTAAAAAAGATATTATGTACTTCCATTTTATACCCACTTTTATGAATTTGACGTACTCATAGATAAGTAAAAAGAGACAAATCCGTCGGAAGCGAAAAAAATCAAAGATCTGTTTTAATTGTCTATTGAAAAGTGATAGTACGGTTTTTCAAAACATATTAACACCATGGTAACTTGTTTAATTTTAAAGAAAGGGCAATAAAAGACTAAAAACCTAAAAACAATTGTAAGAATTATGAAATCAAAAGCACAAGTTCCAGAAAAATCTTAAAATTTACGTCAACATTTTGAAACGGAAAGGGTAAGGTTTTTCAATTTCTATATCGTATTGTGTATAGAAATGGTATTTATGTAAGATATTCGTGAAACCTATACCATAGGCTATCATTTTGTACCACTTTTTTATAACTGAGAGGTAAAATGAACAAATTGAAGCAATTGAACGAAAAACACTTGTCAAAATCAAAATTTCCCAAAATTTCATTAGGCGGGTCTAAAAAGGTAGCATTTTCCAACATTGCTTGCAGGTAATGCTCAGGTTAACATGTTTTATTTTAAAGAGGGGATGTACTCGGACTTAAAAATGTGTCTAGGTTTCATAAGTGGGAGGTGCAAGGGGGTTATTCCAGGCCATGGACTAATACATATTTATTTGAAACATCAGACGCAATCTTAGGTAGTTATTAACAAAGAAGTGAAACGATGGGCATTTCATCTTAATATGAAAAAGAAAGGAAATGGGGTAAATGTCAAGGAGACAACATCCCATATCCAGGTTAAAACGACCAGCTCTTATTTCGGTTGACGTCTTTCAAACTGTTTTTAGAGTCGGTTAAAATTCTCGTCAAATTTAGAAGGGTGGTGCATGATTAAACGTGTTTGCCTTTTTTGTTTCGTTGAGTGTTCATTATTTACCGTATTTCCTGCAGCTAATGGTGCATTTTTTGTTCCTAGTGAGTCCTTGTAGTTTTACAAGGTATCCCACTGCACAACTCAAATTAAGATAACTTACAGCGTCCGTAAAAATAACATTACGAAACACTGAACCGGGTACACACCCGAAAATGAAAATCCGAGTCATGTCGAATTCCTGTAGCTATATTTTCCAAGCAGCTATTCAACATTTTAATATTTGCTTAATTACATATTTATACTACAAGTATGTTTTTAGCACGTATAAAGGGGTACATATATAGATTAAATTTATACGTATTTAAGGTCAAGATGACAGTCTTCTTTGTATTAATATATATTCCTATTTCACTCAATTTAAAAAGATAATTCTGATGAAAAATATATATTGAAATATTATTCAACCATTTTGAGATACAATTTAATCAGTTCATACCATTTTATACCCTATTTCGTTGGTGTATATTTAACTTTCGCAGCAGTTGACACTGATGGTGTGATTTTTAAATATACTAGATAACAAGCAGGAGTTTTTCATTGACGGAACAAAACTAGAAAAAGTATTGAAATATAAGGATCTGGGTAATATAATTGAAACATCTGGTAAATTTCATTCGTCTCATTCAGAATTATATAAAAAGGGCATTAAAGTTATGTTTTCTATGTTTAAATATCTGTCTCCGCTTGGAAACTTACAAATAAATATTTTAAAGAAATTATTTGAATCCTTAATTCAACCAATATTAACATATAATACAGAAATTTGGTATATGGATTTTTATGAGAAAATAATAAAAGCTTCAAAGAGAGGAAAATAATANGTAAATACAAGAATTTCTGATGGTGTACTATAAAAGTGGCCCTATTCTGTCTATGCGTGCAGGTTATGTTCGTGTTAACATGTTTTATTTTGAAGAGGGGACATAGAAGGACTGAAAAAAATCGGTCTGGTTCGGAAGTGGGGGGGGTGCACGGAAAGTGTTTCCAGCCCACGGACTAATTTATTAAAGTACAGGCCATTAAATATTTGGCAAGACTTTCAAGTAATATCTATAACCCGTTACTAGCCGATGCCTTCTCTGTCTAAATCTTTGCATTCAATGGGCACATATACATGGCTTTCTTTTATAAATGAAGTATGTGTATCTAACAATATAGACTTAAATGAAATAACAAATACTGATTATAAAAAAGACAAATATAGTTTCACAAAGAAAATTAAACTAAATCGAGAAATTATTCTTTGACAAATTAAATACAGCAACTGAAAGCAACAAAATTTTCTTGTATATAGTAAAATAAAAACAAATTACATTATTGAAGAATTCATTTTAAAAATGGAATATGAAAATAGAAAAAAATTATGCAAAATTCGAATAAGTGATCATTTTTTAGAAATTGAGAGAGGTAGGTATAAAAAAAATCAGAAGAGAAAAAAGAATTTGTAAATACTGTAATTTAAATGAAATTGAAAATGAAACTCATTATTTTTTCACATGTCCGAAATATGAAAGTGAACGTAAAGTAAAATTTTCCCAGAATTTTACAAACTTAACAAAAATCTTCAACTTAAAAACTTGATTTCGTTTTTTCAACGCATGCAGTATGTTGCTCCATTTATAAAAAAAAAGTCATTAATACTGAGGAAAGTGGACTCCCAGACTGCATAAGTTCATTGTATTTGTATTATGTATTTGCATTTTGTTTATGCCATCAGCCCTCAGTGGCATAATTGTGCATTTGTGAATAAAGATATCTAACTGACAGAAACAGCGAGGTTCAATTTGGGGAATTGTTGTTACATTTTATATTTAATTACTTTTAATCTTTTAAAGATAAATTTACTTATATTTCAAGATTGCAATATAAAAAACAATATACGTGTATTGTCTTCACTGAAGCTCGCTTGCCCCTGTTTCTGAGCCTCATCCAAAACACTGCGCGTATACTGTTTAACATGAATTCTGTATAAACTCGTGTACAGTAAAAACACGCATCTGTTGTGTGTCTTTAATGTAGTTCAAGCAGAGTCCTGCGATATTTCTCAGGTGTTCATAAATATTGACGCTACCCCACCCGTGTGTAAGTATAAGATACCGTACATTTCAAATAAAAGAAGTGGCCGGTATTGAATCAGGATTGAATCAGGGAGGCTTCTTTTTCCGCACGAGTGCTCAGGTGAAGGCCGAGGGTACTTAAGATTTTCAAAACAATGTGTTCACTCATGCAAAGAAAGTGGCCTCTACTTAATCAGTAGCTTCGCTGGAGGAGGTATTGTGGTAGAAGGGTAAATTTAGATACTTTTTATTTATAAATACGAGAGGTAAGAGACACAAAGGCAAGTCTATCGACATAAAAGCATAATTATGATTTTAAAAAATAAGTATTGATGACAAAAATTCCTCTTATCTGTCGGCAATAATCACGTAGGCCCGCCATGGGGATGTAGTGTAAAGTGATTTTTACCACGTGGGAAAGTAAATGGGTCGTTTTGTAAAAAATGGCACACTTGTGCATCGACATTATTTAAATGTAAACGCAATCAGTCCATTATAATAGTATGTTAATTTGTAGAAAAATACGTATTTGTTTACATTTTTCTCAAACACATTTGGATTTCTATCAAAGAAAATTATACACATTTACCTAGCTTCTGTGTTACATTGTGACGTCCACGACGTAGATATTTTGCAACGCTGAATGTTTGGTAATTTTGTTAAAACCCTTCACTGTAAATAGTGACTTTGGCCATCTGTAGGACCCTTAAATGTAAAAACGGTCATAAATGTAAAAAAAATCTTACTATAAATGTAAAACTTACGCTAAATGTAAAACCTGTTGTTATAAATGTAAAAATCAACTTGTCATAAATGTAAAAAAAAATTCCGCTAAATGTAAAAACTTTTCTTTTACCATAAATGTAAAAAAATAATTCCGCTAAAAACTTTTTGTAAGGATATTATTCCCCTAAAGGACACCTTTAAGATTACACGACGTCGGTACAAAAAATGTACAATGCACATTAGTCGGGACATAAGTCAACCACCATGAGTTACAGATCAAGTTTGAGTTTGGTTCCTCAGACTTAGAAAATTTTTGTGAAAGTTCAGTTTTCCGGACTTTTTTCTAAATCTTTGCAGATATTGGTCTCATATTTTTTATGTGATTCTTCCAACATGAGATAATAACAAATACTTGTATGTGATTTCTCCAACTGGTCCAATGTTCCCCGCTGGCGGTTATTTTTTTTTATCCAATCCAAGAGAAATGCGAAAATTCCTGTAAAGCTTGGCTGAATTTGCTTTGAACAGTGGTTTCAGGGATGATGAAAAAGATGTTTGTTCCATGACATGAGGTCTAATGTTAAATACATGTATGTTCCCAGCTGGCGGTCATATTTTTATCGGATCCAATGAAAAAGCTTCCTTTGTAAAAAAAACCTTCCAGACATTATTCCCCAAAAGTTTTGTTGAAAATGCCTCAGTGGTTTCAGAGGAGATGATGTTCTCCCACAGTGTGCTATGTACCGTTGCAACGTTGGCAGCCATGTTTTATCGGATCTGAACGAACTGAGCAAATTTGTAAAGTACCTTCGATACATCATTTCTGTAATGAAAATGACGTATTTCCATAGGATCTAATGTTTAACCAAGTTCACCGCTGTTGTGTTTTTTTATAGGATTGGAACAAAATGAGCAATCGCTGTAAAGGACCTTCCACACATTCTTGTTCAATTCGGTTAAATTTGCTTCAATTGTTTCAAACTAGATGATGGAGATATGAATTTTCTATAGGGCTCAATGTTAAACGATGTTCAGTGCCGGCGGCCATGTTTTTCATCGTATCAGAATGGAATGAGCAACTATTGCAAAGGACTTACCAGGCATCAATCCTGTATAGTTTTAATTTGCATCAATAGTTTCAGAGTAGATGATAAAGGATTATAATTATGTTCAGCGCCAGCAGCTATGTTTTTATCGCATCGGAATGGAATGGGGCATTTTTTGCGAAGTTGGCCCCAGTTAAAGATGGCAAGTCGTAAGATATGTAACTATGTGAACTAATAAATTATTTAATATATATTTTACGAAAGGATATAGAGTAAATGAACACGAGACTATAACACATACGTAAACTCAAACTGGTATTACATGTAATTTTAATGGAAATTAATTACACATCATCAGCACTAATCCCAAACATAGGAAATCCACAATTTAAAAAAAATATGCTTAAAATATGCATAAAATATGGATAAAACCAAAAGAAATCCAAATAAACAGTGATATGAAGACTAAAGTAAAGACTACAATGGAGGGAGTTAAACCTTAGGTTTTAGAATTTACATAAATAGAAAGTCGATAATTTCAGATCAACAAAAATTCACTTGCATGAGCTATAATCTTACGTACAAGTACACCATATTTAAGGAAAATAAAGAGCATACATCTCATCTTGCTAACTCCACACTGCATTGAAAGACTACAAACTCCTGTATTAAATATTTTAAGAAAGGATATGGAGTAAATGAACATGAGACCATGACCAATATGTTAACTCCAAATGTAATTAATCTTTTATTCGTGTTCAAACCATGTTCAAACAGATTCTGACAGACCCGATAAACTCTTCGAAACGCTGTTTAAGTTTAACACAAAAGAGAACCTTAGTCCGGTCAGACAAACATGTATAATGGCACGAGTGACAGGTAGAAAAGTTGATAAAATTGCCAGAAATTAACAGGAACTAAGGAAAATCAGTTTTCCTGTTAAAATCAATGTTAACGTGTGTTTAGCTTCCCACGTGGAAGACAGTGAGCTTGAGGATAAAAAAAAGATTGGCCAATGTCAAAAAAGGCATATGTAAA
>MJUU01059354.1:5682-29240 GCA_002080025.1 Modiolus philippinarum | reverse complement strand
TTCTTTCTATAGTCAAGAATTACAGATGACTAAGTTTTAGATTTTTTTTCTTCGCTGTACTGCCGACTATTTTTTTTTTGGGAGGGGGGGTCAAAAATTTTTAAATTTTTTTTCTCACTTTTTCTGTGTAACTCTTTCCCCTTCGGTGTACTCCAGGGTAATTTTTTTTGAGGGTGGGGTGAAGGTGTTAAAGCTTTTTTGTTATTCTATATAAACCTATACTGGTTATGCATATCCCGTGGGCGCGGCAGGGCGGTGGCCACGGGATATGCATAACCATATACTATTCAGGGACTGTGTATCAGATTCAATGTTTCCTCGCTACCAGGCTCAAGTAGTATATTGATTGATTGATTAGTTAGAGTTTAACGTCCAATGAGCAATATTTCAGCTATATCAGGACGAGAACAAGTTAATCAATTCAAAACAAATTGTAAGTAAAAGAAGAAAGAAATAAAGGTGGAAGGGACAACCGGGGCAACGACTTTTGATTGCCACTGGAAAAGGGGAGAAATGGGTAGGGGCAGGAAATTTAGCCTTCTATACGACACCCAGTGCGTCTGCTCTCTTTAGAGAAATATAGAAGGGGTCTTTATACTGCATGGAGCGTGGCGTTTCTCCACACAGTTTGGCTACAATGGTTCGCGGTCAGGCTTTCCGTATTATGACCTGACTACCCCGCAAAGACAGGGCATTCCCCTATCCACCACCTGGGGACGCGCCCGGCAGCTCTGTAGCCAAAGCCCCTGAAAACCTATTCAGGTGCCGGGGCAAGTAGTATATCATGATCTTTTATAGTGCGGTGCCAAAGAGACGATTTTTCAGATTTTTGGTTAATGGAATAAAACAGACCTGTACTTACATGCAAGGGATTCTTTCGGTACTAAGAACTTAAAATTTCAAACTTCTTTAAACAATTCTTTAAAGAAAACCTTAATTCAAATTTAAAACCTAATCTCTAAAAAAAAAAGGCGAAATAAAACGTACTTTTGTGATTGGTATAAGTTAGTCAATTTCCCCTAAAAACACGTACTGACATAAAACATATCAAGACCTTTACCATTTAAACATAACCATATATTATCTAATATTACATGGAAAAGTGATTTCAGAGAGAAAATAAAATCATTTGCTTGGAAATTAAAAACGCAAGCAACGTGAAATTGTGAAGATCACGTAATTTGGGCCTGTCAAGTACTATTGTGAAGAAATAACGAAGTACCGAGGTCACTGTGAATTTAGGTTCTGCATATGCGCATTTCGACAACGCAGTGCAGATCAAATTAACACATTTGGAAATTCATGAACCGAAATTTGTGTAAAGCTGATAGAGAACAAATTACCAATAGGATCTAACCATGAAAGCCAAAACCAGCTGAGGACAGAGCTATGCAAGAGGGAATTTTCTTCAATTTAGATTTTGCATTTTCAAATAAAATCGGTTTTCGGGCCAGCACCGAAGTACTGACTACTGGGTTGGTGAATACCCTCTCGGACTAACAGTCCACCAGCAGTGGCATCGGCCCAGTGGTAATAAATAACAAAATACCGAGGTTACTGAAGAAGTGAACGGAGTGATCTCGCATTGTACATAAAGGAACATTGTCAATTACTATGGTCTTCATATTAAATAAAATTTGAAAGTTTGACGCAATTTTTGGCTTTTAATTTGTAGATTTTTGCAGAAAGGTTGGCATTGCATCCATTATTTTTGGAGCATGTGTTTTTTTTGTATGTGCTCTTTCGTTCATATTGGAATATTAAAAAAAATAATTAAGCATTGTTATATTGAGGTCTAGATTTTCCTGTAAGTAGCATTTTACTAGCATATAATAGAGTACTACTTTTTTCTATAACTTGAAAGATACCATATCTCAAGCACTGTTATACGGTACACATAAAAAAGGAAAATTCAAGAAAGCGTTACCATAGGAATTTTAAGACATCTAAGAAATATATAATTTAATAGATCTTCTATCATTTAACACAAAAATTAGTCGCATGATTCCGTTAACCAAAACCCGAGAACTAAAAATTTTTTTGGGACATTGGACACCCTTCTATTAAGGCCATTAAATGATGAAATTAAATCCTGGGTTACAGAAAAGCATAACATTGCACTACTGATACATCTTTTTTGAAACAAGAAAAAGAAATACAATATATATATATTTTTGTTTTATATTTATAACAGTAAAAATGTTTATTTGAATGCTTATTTGTTAGCAGTATGAGAAGTTAACTACATAGCAAATGTTCAGCGTGGTTGATTTACATCATTCTATTTATTAATCATATTTTTTTCAAATATTTATGGTGGTAAGAAAGCAATGTGTATACCTGACGACCGTTTCACTAAAATATCGTAAGCAGCAAGTCGTAGGACGAATTTGCTAGAAATTACGACCATTTTTTTTCAAAGGTATCGTTAATATTGTGTTGAATCGTAATTTGTAAGTAAATATCATAAGTCGAAAATCCGCTGTTGTGAGTTTAGTGAGAATAAAATTGACGAATTGTACTAGATTTTTCACGCGTTGTTTGACTGCGTCTTACAATGGCCGCACACGCAAACTAAATGTAGCCAACAGGAAAGCAAATTTGATAAATAAGGAAATGAATGCATGGGTGGATTGTGTAATAAATAAATTGGCCATCATCAAAGGGAAGTTTACGCCAAGTTTGACTTCAGAGAAGAGGTCGAAGAACGATATCTAGTACGAGAGTTTAGTATTTTTCTATAATTGAGAATTATTCGCAGTTATTTGAACTGAAAACATGGGATTGCCGAATAAAAGTTGTTTGTTTTTCATTACGAATATGAAACAAAACCAAGTACACACCGAAACAGTAAAACATCAATTTGTTTTCCAAATTGTTATTGTCAAAAAGATCAACAAAAACTTAACATGACCCGATATCAAAAGCTTACGCATAAAACGGTTAATTGATCACAATTACAAAATTCACTTACAAAGCTGCAAATGCAACAACATTGTTCATAACGAATCTTCAATCTAAATCCAACGTAAACAAAACATTACGTTAACAATGTAAAATCAAAATTGTTCACGGAAACCGTAAAAATTGTTTCGAGAAGCTTTACGGTACGCTGACTCAAATATTAAGGAAATTTATAAAATCTGCGGGATCGGTTATTTCATTTGTTATATATCTCATTGGTTTCTATAGACTCTGCAAAATATACTGATTTTGATACATTTTATATAACTGCAAAATGAGGTCGTATATTGGTCCGCGTCGTCTGTAGACAACCCGTTTCCGTGCAATGACTTAATTACTGATAAACTAATCCTAACGTAATAACTTAATAGTAAGTCTTCCAAGGAAGACATGTGTCGCCTGCGTTATAACGTCAAAAAAGTTCTAGGTTTCGTCAAACAGGATTAGGGCATTCGCGAAATCACAAACTTTGTTACAAAGTATAGGTATTCATACTGATACTCTATGCAAAATAATAGAAGGCTTGGATAGATAGTTCACAGAAAAATGTGACAAATTTTCAAGAAGTCAAAAATGCCAAATTACAGAAGGCTGGGATATGTGGTTCAAGAGAAAAATGTATCTGTATCAAGCGTATAAGTCAACGAATATTTAATAATAATTATCATAACCGAGTCCCCTTTGCATTTTCAAAGATTTAAATTCTCTGGCATGTTAAATTATTATACATAATTATTTGTAGTGTTTAAGGGTCCCTTTGGACGTATACCGTTTGAGTCCCTTTTTCATGAAAAAGGCCGGGATCATTTTTTTTTCAGTCGTGATCTTATAGCGATGGCGGTGGGTAGTAATTATCGAGAGCCATCATAAATCATCGGTGTCTTTGCATACTAATTCAAATAAACAGTTTGCAACTGGTTTTCTTTTATTTTTTTCAATACTGTTTGATCCAAATACGAGTCTCTTTAGAACTTATACGACTCGTTTGCAAAATTTCCGGATAAACTTTCATTCAAAAATTTATTTTATTTTCAGATTTTTGTGCACGCCCTCCAACCCACCTTTTCTAATCAAGTGTCTTAGGTCCATTCCTCCCCATCAAGCCCTTGACAAATTTGACTTGTACTGCTCCTCCTGTACGGTCCAAACAGGTGACATTTTGTTTGTCAGATAGATACTATTTGCTGGCGAGAAAGTCTCTACCTAAATCTCATTTCTGGAGTATTGTTAACGTTCATCTTTCTTCTTTTGCAGGATGATTATCTGCTAATGGTAGCTTTTTCATACTATATTGTATATTTCTTTATTAACATACGAAAGAAACCATGCATACTTCGCGCAGATTTAATTGCTGGGGCAATAATATAATCACCCTTACCTCGCTATTCAGAATTTGAAAGTTTTTTTTCATTCATGTTGTTATAAATTGTCCCTTTTCCCATGGACCTATATTATTATTAATTGAACAATGCAATAAATCATCTGTATATCAGTAAATAGAATAAAATCACTATTCCTTTAAGTTGAGAGATTGTTTTCTATTTCTGTTTTAATAGTCTGTATTGTCAGGTCTAGTCAATAGTTTCCATTGCGGTGACAACTATATCTAGAGTATCCAAGCTCGGTCTGTTGCACAATTTAAGGGCGTAGCGGTGGGATCAGATTTAGATTTTGGCCAGCGATCCGAACCTAGAGCCTCCATAAGCTGGAGAGGTAGGTATATTTTCTGAATCCAATGAAAGGCAAGAAAGTGGCTGACAGGGAATAAGAATGCACCAAATGCAGTTTGAAAAAGGGGGAGAGAGAAAATTCTATTAACATGTAAAGAATCAACATTTTAACAATGAAGATCACGCCTTTAAGTGTTACGTGTGCAAATGTCAGTAGTTACCAGCAACTATATTCAAACCTATACCACTTTTACACATAGGTTGGTCATCTCTGGACACAAGCAAAGATGAGCACTATGTCTACAACAACTCCATACCTCGAGGTGATGAAGAGCTGACTTGAAGAAGTTGGAAGCAGAAGCATCGTATGCATACTTGTTTTTTTTAAAGGAAAGATGTAACGTGTAAACCAGTAACGCAACAACCAGTACCTGTCACTACGTCTATCGTCTTGTCACCGCCGTGTACCTGTTGTGTCTTCTACTATTCCCGTTGTGTTTGCGACTGTCTCGTCTCGACCGTCTACTGTTGTTGCATCTACTGTTTCAGGCATCTCTACCAATGTACCAATTATATCCGATGTTCCTGTTGCAACTCAAAATTTTTATCTGATTTGCTCAGATTAAAGCTACCACTTTAGAAGACACTGGTGTCATTATACGGGATCGTAACTACAATTTAGATTTTATCATTGTCTGACCCTGCAAGGGCCACTCAGATCACCACCTTGTACCGTCCCTCGTCCTTTTCTACCGGATATTGTTTTACCTAAGCAAAGTTGACTCAATTATTAGAAGAAACCGAACCCATTGGACGAAAATCTGAATTCCAAACTCTGCAGTCCGCATTGAAGGCATAATTTACGTCATGAGAGAGCAGAATACACACTTAGTTGAAATTAAAAAGGAATTACAACGTAATCGAGACATGGAAAAAGTTGAAATACGAAGAGACTACCGTCCCAAGATGCAAAAACAACAGCACTGTTCGTAACTTTCCTTCTGTCTGTCTCCGTTCCCCGTTTAACCAGAGGTTTATTCTAGAAAAGTCCGTTTCGTCCGTAAAAAGAAGTGTAACATCAATTGTAAAGAAATATACCCCCAATTCCCCTGCAAAGAAAGCAAGAAAGAATTAATTTCATAGTGTTTATTCATGATGTATATTGACATTTCCTAAGTGTACAATTTAATATATGGACTATATCAAAATTCACATTTCCATTTTTTATGTGGACCGTATCATAGTTCACGAAGTCACAGTAGTCTCTAGTGTTCAAATTCTATCAAAGATAATCTAGTTCGTTTTATTTCTGCTTGGATTTAAGGAATTAAATCATGGATACTTCACATAGAATGGACTGTTTGTGAATATGGACATTACTCACCATTATTGTAAATGGACTTTTCTTCATAATATGGACATTTATTGATGTGAACATTATTACTAATTGTAAAATCATTTTTAACATTTAAGATTTTTATTCTTGAAGGTAATATTACTGTGTCTGATTGATTAATTAGCTAGAGGTCAATAGCAATATTTCAGCATATCACGAGGAGAACAAGTTAATTAATTTAAAAACATACTAGTGAAAGAAGAAACAAAAGTGGAAAGGATACCCCGGGAAAAGAGTTTTGATTGACACTGGAAAAGGAAGAAATGGGTAATACAGGAAATTAAGCCTTCTACATGAGTCCCAGTGACTCTGATCTCCTTAGAATATAGAAGCGGTCTTTATACTGCATGGAGCCTGGCGTTTCTCCACACAGGTTGGCCATGGTTCATGTTTTCTGTATTATGACCTGACTACCCCGCATAGACAAGGTATTCTCCTGACAACCGATTCAGGTGACGGGTTACTGTGTCTGTCCAGTTAGAAATTACCCTATTGGTAGTATGCTTTTTCTGGTACCAAATATATTGTGAACATATTTTTAATGCAAAATTTCGTGTAATATAAGAAATCCTTGGCCTTATATGTAAATCCGAGTTCGTAGTTATAAGTTTACCTTAACTACATTGTGGGAATAATAGGTTTATTAGTACGGGACATTATGAAAATTAAGTACTGGACTAAAACCGGGTGGAATTTATAATTGCTACTATTGAAATGTATAGAAAACGGTTCCCTTAGTTTTTTTGTTTTCAAGTTATATAATTGTAGAAATTTTTCAGTGTTAAATGCAAATTCTCTAATATGTCGATTTGAAACCGGTTTTGATGTTTAATAAATTGTCATATTCAACGTTTGTTTAATAAAGCCATGTGCTATTTCCTGCCAAATCTATTCGGAATACAATTCTCGATGCTTTATCCCGATTATTACCATATTTTATCCACTCTCGATAATTAAATTTTAAAATGCTCGACAAGCCTCGCAATTTAAATTTAACTATCTCTTGTGGATAAAATATGGTTTGAAAATTATATTGAAATTTTCAAATTTTAAAGGTAAAAAATTACAAAGTATTTTTGTCTCGAGTTGAATTAAATATTTTTGAAACTTTAATGCTTCGCCTCGGGCCAATACAGGTGACCTCAACCCAATACGACTGTACTTGGACATTATACAGGATTAATATGAAAATACCCATTTAATAACACTATAGTATTGAATAATGAATGCTGTATGAATACAGTTTAATGAATGCTGAATGTCAGTTTCTGAAAGCATTTGCTATAAGAATGATAAAGGAGAGTTATTATAGGCTTTTAAAAATATTGCTACCAAGTTACAAATGTAAGTGTCAACTTTGATAAATTCCAAAGGCGAATAAAGCAAAACAAATGCAAATAACCATCGGAAAAATCCTGTACACTGCATATCAATATCTATAAAAGCATAACGACTCCATTTGCTGTACACAACAGTACAATTTGCTTTCTGCGTCGAGTAAGTAGTAGTATTACAGTAAGGGCATAGGTTATGGGATTGAGGTATGTTATTTTATCCTGGGAATTGAAAGGGATGAGTTTTCATTGTTTTACCAGGGGGGCTGGCCGTGTTCCCAGCTATGTTTCTCCGTCAAACATTCATGCACATGTTACATTTATTCACGATAAGTGTATACTTCTAGTAACGAGGTTCATGTTCATAGGTTTGTCCTTTTTATCCACTATCTTCCGTTTTTTCCATTATCCCATGCGTGAAGTTTCAGAAAGGTGCCATATTTTAAGTGAAGTTTTAGAAACTTTTAGAAAGGTGCCATATTTTAAGTGTAAATTGTCACCATATATGCTATTGCCTTCGAAACTTCGGAACTTTTTATGATCAACCTTTTGCTATGAAAGGGCATGAACTACATACATACGATACTAGAGTTGTGGCCTGCTACCAGGACATACAAATCAAAACTCTACCCTGAAATATAGTCGCCGGGAGCGAACAACCCACAACTTAGATACCTATATATTAGGAATTAACCGATGCACCTACTTTTTAAAATACCATTATTTTTAAACGAGTTGCAACAGTTTTAAGTGGAGAGGAAATGTCACGTGATCAAATCAAATCTCAACTGATCGTAAACCTATTTTCTTCAACAATAAACAGAAAACGGCTCCTCTGTCAAAGTATTGCACTTATTGGTTATAACTTGCATAATCTATACAATTTTCCAAAATTCTGGAGTCTTATAATTTCATACTCTACTCAACTTATAAAATAAGATCGCTTAACTTCTCGTGTTTTTGTACTTTGGTGGTTCAATAAATTGTAAATTCCTCTGGATTTTTCTTTAATTGCAGTTTGAGTTGAGAAAAATCGACAAAAATCGGCCCTAATACATTGGAATCCTCATTCATTTAAGGGTTGATATTCATTTGCAGCTGTCCCGTGACACTATCTCAAATTTGGAGTCAAAAAATATCAGAAGTGGATTGGAGTTTGTAAAAGAAATCCCCAAATGCAAAGAAACTTTGGCAAAATTCGCTGCATTACTTTAAAGTTGATTCTTTGTGTCTAGTTTTAGGGGACGCACACCCCTTACGCCTCCTTCAAAGGGGCTCTCAATTGGGGTTACATAAAGGGGGCAGGCCTGGGAAGCCTAAAATTTTCCTCTCGGTTATTATTACTTTTTAAAAAAAATGTTTTCAGAATTAAAACTACACATGTTCATGTCGACTTTAGACCATTTTCAACAATTTTTACTGCCCCCTTTTATGTCTAGTGGTCATCAAAGATACCCTGTTTCCTCATATTATTTGCTCCGTTCAGGATTTGATTGTGGTCTATAAAATTGGCTCTAATTTTTTGATTTGATTTAATTTTGTAGGATAGACATGTGTGAAAGTAAGCATGAATAATGATAGTAAATTTAACTAGTTTGAACTGAAATGCATGGGTGTTCTAAACAGTATAGGCTGAATTTTTTTCTTTATTTTGATCACTATTATACACTTCTTGTAAAAAATTCTGTCGTTTAATTTTCACCAAAAACTGAGAACAGAAAGAAAACTAGAATATGTAAGATAAATTAATATTTTAGAAAATTCTACCATCCCATTTTTTTCTTAATTTAAAATAAAGATGGTAAAAATCAATAAAAATGCTAATCTGTGCTAAAAATTGCCTCCCTTTGAAAAAATCTGACTTTTACATATTTTCATTATCTTTGGACAGCATTGCAAAAATGTAGAGTAAATTCCACTCATTATAAATAACTAGACATTTGGTATGTTTTCATAACAAACTGAATATTTGTTTGCTGTGTAGACAAACTTTTACAATTTTGATCATACCAATTGTAATGATTCTATTTGTTTGAGTATTAAAAAGTGAAAAACGGAGCTATCTCCTACCCAAGGTCTACCCCCTTAACCCAACATCATGTCGATTTTTTCCACTTCCAAATCCACGGTCGGGAAAATATTTAACAGCGACTTAAGGACCGCTTTTTCCTGGTTTACACTAGACATGAATTCGAGTTATCTCGTCCACTTTTTACCATGATCCCGTTTCCCGCTGGCAAAAAAGGCCAATCCCCTTCCCTTCAATCCAATATCCGATTAAGACCCAGTCTAAATCCGCCAGTAGACCATGATTGCTATTTTTTCTGTTCTTATAAGTGTGGATTTTGTGCCAATCCATGAAATCAGAAAGTACCATTTCCTATAAAGCCAAGGACGACTCTGCAATGAACATTGCTCTTGCATGGAGCACATCAAGGTTTTGAGGAACAGCTGTTGCTATTTCCAGCTAGTGTTCTGTGAAGTTTATTCTTATTTTTGTCATTTGTCTGTTTTGCTGCGCTTCTTAATTTTGATTCTGAAATTTCTTCTTGCATGTCTCTTAGCTTCGGTATTTGTTTGCCCTCTTTCAACTGATATACTTCTTTCATAAAAAGTGCAAAGGACGGCAGTCCGAGTTTCAGTTATGAAGCATCAGAAAAGTAAGTAAGAACCGAACCGTCAATCCAAAACGAATAATCCAAGGACAATGCAACATCGGAAACAAAAAAGAAAAAGACACAACACGAGTACGGCACAGAAAAGAAAAATGAAGACACACACACAAAGATGAACAACATGGAAACTTTGAAATTCCTTACCAAATCAAGGAAGGAGTATATCAACTTTTAGTAACTTCAAAAACTTTTATCTTCGTGGTGTTTCAAATTTGTTTACCCCTCTTAACATGCGTCAGTATTCCACCAGTAATATTTCCGAGATTATCCGTATATATTGAGATTATTTTTCCGAATATAAAACAAATGACAGAAACTAAATTTTTTGGTGTTAATAACTCCTGTATGTATGACTAAGCACTAAAAATGATTGCCGTTATGAACATTTTTATAAGACGTTATAAGACCTGGTTATCCCACTGTCATTGTAAAATGGAAGAAACGGGTATGTGTAGGAAATTTGGCTTTTCATACGACCCTAGCGAGTCTGCTCTTCTATTAGAAAAATAGAAGGGTCCTTTGCGCTGCTTGAGGCGTTGCGTTCCTTCACAGTTTGTCTATCATTGTTGGCCTTCAGACTTTTCCGTATCGAAAATGGGTAGGGTTAGGAAATTTAGTTATCCATACGAGCCCAACGAGTGTGTTCGTCTATTAGAAGTATAGAAGAGGACTTTTATGTGCGAGATGTGGCATTAGCTCCACAGTTTGTCTACAATGGTTCACGTATTAGATTTTCAGTATGGATCATCACAAATGAATACCAAGCAAGAGAAATGGGTAGGGGCAGGATATTTAGTTTTATGTATTATGGTCCTGAGTACCTCGCTCAGACCAGGCATTCCCCTATCTGCCACTTGGGAACCAGACCAGGCATTCCCCTATCAACCAGTTTGGGACGCGCCAAAGAGGCTTTGGTAGACAGAGACCTACATCAATTTTGCGCTTTAAAGAACATTAATTAGCTGTCGAATGCTTGTCTTTGACACTGATTGCCAATTTTCGGATATAGGTATGAATTATTTCAAGATTTTTATGAATAAATCGTCTATTTTCAATGTGAATCCGTAGTTTGTATTTTAATTTGAAAATCAGTAGTGGTAAACACCTGGTGTTTTAATGAAAATTGCCTGAAAAACCCCTGTAAAACCCTCTGAGATTTAATGTCTCATGTCTGCTTTATGTTGTCCAGCGTTAGCTTTTCCTAAATTAATTTGCTGTCTTGCTTTTTTGGAACAATGATGTATTTGATTTAGTTTCCTTAAGATTTGCTAGTGCTACCTATAGTGCTCCCACAAATGTTTATGGTCGAACTTTACTGCCTAGGCGGAAGCCCGGAAACCAAGGCTTCCAAAAAAAAAAAAAAACAAAAAAAAAAAAATAGAAAGTAAATAAAATAACGAGATCGAGAGTTTTATCGGAATAGCATCCCGTTTCTATTGAACGCCATAGCTGCCTAAAGGTATTGGTTATTATGATATTGAGTCAATGATGTATTCTGAAAGCTTCAGGGACTAAACACATATAATAAATGGTCAACTTAATAGAACAATGACCTTTTAATATATTGACATCACCCTATAATGTTACAGGTCGACCATTTATTTTCTTAATCTTACTCTTTATTATATATACCTGACTATATATTACTTTATTTCACATATAAAGAAAAAAAAAAGAAGTGAAACGGGGAATGTGTCGAAGAGACAACGACCCAAAGGGGAGTAATAACAACTCAAAGCCACCATAAGATCTTCATTGAACGGTAAGGAAACCCCACACCCCACGGTAGGTCGGAGTCGCCCCCTAAATAAAGAGTAATCAAGTTTAGCGAAATAAACATCATCCTAGACTCCTATAGACATAAAGTAAACTAACTAGAAAACAGACAAGACACACAAAGGCTTAATAAATTTCCTGACTTAGCCTTAGGACAGGCGTAACCCTGCTGCGGCGGGGTTAAACTAGTTTCATTAGGCCCAAACCTTCCCCCTATAGCCAATGTGATAAATAAAAAAAACAACAACAATGTGATAAATCAAAAAACAATCGTAACAGTAAAATTCAGTTGGCAACAGGACTTAGTCAAATTGTGAAAAATTAAACTGAACCTTTTAATGTAAGAGTTTGACTTTTTATTATTAACGTTTAAAACAATAGTATATACATACATCCTTTATTATACTAACTTGATAATTTATATACGGGTATGATAAACAATGAAGGGATATGGAGTAAATGCAAATGAGACAAAGTCTCTACAAATACATTGTAATAATAAGCAATGGAACACCGCTTTTATTGTTGTTCTTCATCTTGAAGTCACCACGAGGCCTTCAACAATGAGCTTTACTTACACCTCATAGCAAGTTCAAGACGGCCCCTAACACCGGTTTGAGCGGAATTCATTGCTAATTGTCGAGCAACGCTACATCCATGGTTTTTTACCTAATGATCCATGGATGCAGGATCGTCAACAAACATAAACTTAACTGGCAAAGTGTTCCTACAACCGCTACCATCCATTGCCCGACAAAAAGACGATCACAACATTTAAACAACCACATTGCACTGAATCTTTATTATATGTGCACGATCATTTGTTATATACACTTGACCTTTTAACATATTTGAATGACCATTTAATACAAGTGTTTAGTGCTTTATTTTCTACAATTGATCTTTTGTTATATTGAGTTAACCTTTTATTATATGTGTTTAGTCTTTTATTATGTTATATTGTCCATTTAATATCTGTACTGAAGCCTTTATAATACATTCTTGACTCAATATCATAATGACTGCATTATTTTATTTGAATGACACAGCTTCCCTAAAGTTTTTTTTCACAGTATCATCTCTGTTTTCTCTAATTGTTTGTCGCCACCAACTTGTCCAACTGTTTTCAGATCCCGCTTCCTACTTTCTGATAAAAATATTTACTTTCAGAACCTTACGTGGTAGAACAGGACGTTCTTGCCTACTGACATGGACCATTCTAGAGAATCCCTGGTTAAAATACTCCGTATCAAAAGATGCATTATACTATGGTCCTTGTGTGTTGTTTGGATCACATTGTACACGTGTATTTCATCTTGGCCTGTCACTTCTTTACTGATATAGTTCTATACCATAAGTTGATAATTTTAGCTATGAAAATTAAAACAAAATATTAAATAATTTTCAGCAGGAGATTCATCACTTCATTCTAACTTCACTTCTCAAAACACCTAGGTCCCTACCAGGGCTTTGCCCTGTACCTACTGGGGCCTACAGCGGCACCGAAGACCCACTGCCGCAAGTTTAGGGTCTAGCTACGCCACTGAACGCTTTCCTATCTTTTTCAATGTAGATGAAATCCAATTGTTTTTAACACTGTAATGATGATTGCCTGCAACTTATCTTATTGCCTATTTATTTGGGATGGTGCTCATCATTTTGGTGTACGGTCGATCAGTACACAAAAGTCAAGCTCGTTTCCACTAAAGTATTCAATTTAACCAAATTCATGAAACAATATTGTTCCTTGTTCTACCTGCCACTAATGAATACGGAATGATATACCATCTCCAGGTACATTGTAAACGAAACAAGTATTGTTAATCCTGTGTTTCTTGGTTTTCATTTTATTGTAATGGATTCAGACGATTTTTTTTTACCAAAACAAAAAACAAAAACATTTGGTTTCCAGAATGATGCCGTCATAACAGAAATGACGTTACACGCCAATTGATGCATAAAGTGAGTATGGCTGCAGCGATGCGACAATTCTGGCGAAGGACTTATCCACCAGAGAATTAACCAAACCTACAGTCACTTGGGGAAAATCAATGTGTAAAAAATATGCCAGCTCGAAATTCACAACCAATTGCATATTTTCTACCTCGTGTTTACGATGAACCTAATGAAGAAGATTGTCTTAGAAAACCTAATGAAGAAGATTGTCTTAGAAACCAACAGGTAACAGTTGCGAACTTAATTTGTTCTACAAGAAGTTTTACGGTCGACATTACGATCTTGAGGATCGCTATTGGATATCTGTTTCCCAATTGAAAACAGATCTTTCCCTCTACAACTAAAGTTTGTTTTTCCTCTATCGGATTTGACTTTACCACCAAAGCGGGTGTCTTATAAGAAGCAGGAGATGCTTACTCTACCGGTATACCTGATCTCTTCCATGGTTTTCATTGGGTCCGTGTTGTTCATCTGTATGTGTGTCTTCATTTTTCTTTTTTGACTTGTACTCAAGTGGTGTCCTTGTTTCCTTGTGTTCCCGATGTTATCGTTGCCCATGGATTGTTCGTTCTTTTGACCGAAGGTTCGGTTCTCACTTACTTTACTTATATAACGACTTTACGACAATTTGTTTACAAAACTGTGGTACTTTTTTTAGTCTTGCGTACAAGTAAAGCGTCTCATTACACTTTACTTCCGTGTTTGGAAAATTATTGCATTAGCTTAAATGTTAAAAATTGGATAACAGGAAACACCTACAATGGCTGAAAATTATAATTACATGCAACAATTTGCAAGGGAACTACAAAAGAAAAAATACGTTTAAGACAAAAGACAAACGTAGACAACGATAGGAACTCGGGACAGCCGGACTTGGTACCGGTACTAGCAAAAGCCAGCGGTAGGGTTAAACTGGTTTATGGGTACCAAAACATCCCATTTAACTGTCACGTTTCCCTACAGTATAAAAACATACGAATAAAACCCAATACAGGTAGACTACTAACTCCATGACCACAATCTTGAAAGGAGAGAAAAAGACAATACGTAAGTTTGAAAGATGGGTCAAGGGATGCTCGCCGCTAAACTGTCGGCTAGCTGAAGGAGCCTAGTCTGCTGGTAGAACACTGTTGCACTACGTAAAAATAATCAAACTCAAAACTTCCCGAAGGCTTTGGTCAAGAATCATCATAAATTTCAGTAGACATCGGCAGTATCAGTGAGAGGCCAGTATGTGAGCAAAATTTCCAGGTCACTAGGTCTCAAAGCTAATTTAACGGATGCAAGCAGAATGTCTTGCCGATATCCCCTATTACGTAAAGAATGTAAGTTACGTCCCAGCTTTTCTGGATTTTTAATCAATTTCTGACATTTTTTAACAACATTTCCGTAAAATTGAGGACTAGAAATGCCCATAGTAATAAGCTGTTTATGAGTAACGCCATATTTAGATATAACATGTTCATATCTATCACAAAACTTCTTAAATGTATTCAACAACTTATGAAATCTGTAACCTTGTTGTAAAAGTTTGGCTGTTATGGTACGGTTACGTTCATTGAAATCACCAAGAGTAGAACAAACTCGTGCGAATGATACCAGTTGAGAAATATCCACCCCGTAGGATGGAGCAAGGGGAATGTCGCCGTCAAGAGAAGGGAAATAAGTAACGGTGAAATCAAAATCATCCGTTTTATACGGAAGCCTTTTAGGGCCGTACAATTTACTTTTTCTAATTTGATTAAACAGATTATTAATTTGATATAACAGATAACTAATTTGATATAACAGATTAATAATTTGATATAACAGATTATTAATTTGATTAAACAAGTTATTAATTTGATTAAACAAATGATTAATTTGATATAACAGATTACTAATTTGATATAACAGATTACTAATTTGATATAACAGATTATTAATTTGATTAAACAAATTATTTATTTGATATAACAAATTATTATAGTTTGATTTAACAGATTACTAATTTGATATAACAGATTATTATATTTGCTGATGGAGGCCATCTTTGACGGACCTCGGGTCCAACGAATATAATTCTGAAAGTAGACCATCCAATTACCATTCAATCAAAGATTGATCTTAATTGGCCAAATAATTTCGGATGAGAAGATTTTACATTGTTTTTCTCTTAAGGTCTTATATAAAAACTATGTCCGCTAATGGCGGCCTTATTGGATGGACTTCGGGTCCAACGGATAGAATTCTGATAGGTGGACATCTAAGGACCATTCCATCAAAGTTTGTCTCCAGTTGGCCTCAGTAGTTGTAGACGAGATTTTTCATCGTTTTTCTCGTAGGGTCCTATATAAAATTCAATCTTGAAAGATGACTGCCTAAGGATCATTCAAAGAACGTTTAGTCTAAATTAGCCATGGAGTTTTTCTATTTCAATCAATGGCGGCCATCTTGGTTGGTCGGCGGATTCATCGGATACAATTCTGAAAAGGACCACATAAGAACATCCCTACCAAGTTTGTTACTTATTTGCCTATTGATTTCGTAGGAGAGGATTGAAATGTGAAAAGTTAACGGACGACGGATACTTCATGGTGGCAAAATCTCATACGAACCTTTGAGTCAGGTACAAAAAATAGGAGATACTTAACATATAATAAAAAATCAAACTAGAAAAAAGTCCAACTTATCAAGACAATACACACAGGTACTGTCCGGACAAATGCTCGCAGTTACTGACAGCTACTCATGTAACATAAGGCCACCATTTTATTTTAACTTGGATTACGAATCCTTTTTGAGATTTTTTTTAAATCCAAGTTAATATAAAAGGGTGACCTTATGTTACATGAGTAGCTTTCAGTAACTGCGAGCATTTGTCTGGACAGTACCTGTGTGTATTGTCTTCATGTTTTATGTACTTCATTGTAAGGGTACTCGTCTTGATAAGTTGGACTTTTTTCTAGTTTGATTTTTACTGCGAGTCTTTTTGTGTATTTATTTTTTAGCCATTCACCACACATAGGGGGAGGGTTTGGATCCAAGAAAACGAGTTTAACCCCACCGCAATATTTGCGCCTATCCCAAGTCAGGAATATGTTGGTTATTGGCTTGTCCATGTCTTCCAATAAAATTTTAGTTTCTTGATATTTGGGTTATTGGATGTGGTTTGTTTCCATTGATTTATTAACTTTTTTTTTACCTTTTTGGGGCCATTTCGGGCTTGCTATATGGTGTGAGGTTCCTCACTGTGTTGAAGACCGTACGGTGACCCCTAGATGCTTTGTTTTGGGTCGTTTGAACCTGGATATAGGATGTTGTCTCCTTGACATTAACCTCATTTCCTTTCTTTTTCACACTTCTATTTTTACTTAAGGTTTCTTATAGAAAGTCACTTTCTACTCAACTTGAATGCATTGATACTGACTGTTTGTTAATGGCTGATGAGGAGTCCTCTCATTTTCTTAACCTGTGTAAAATCTGGATATATTATAATTAAGACGATTTGATATTAAACTATATTATATTTTCCAATGGAGAGGGAGGTATACTGTTTTACCATTGTCCGTTATTCCGTCTGTCCGTCACACAGTTTCGTAACATTTTTCTCAGCCTCTATAAATTGTAGCTCGCTGATATTTAGCATGAAGCTTTATATCGGTATGTTGTATTGTGAAATGCGTTTTGGGATCCAACCTACATGGACTTCCTGTTTGCTGAGGAAAAAACTGGGTAAACAATGCCGAAAAATGGTACTTTCACTATTTTTTATGTAGAGCATTTATTTTTTATCAGATTTTGACGCGGCATTCCTTATAAAAGTAACCTTTGGTATTAAAGCAACAGTTTTCAGAAGCTCTTACTGTTCCAAACATATAAGGAGTCGAAAAGGACGATCGGACGGACGGAATGACGGACAAGGGTAAAACAGTTTACACCCCACCTCCATTGGAACGTGGGTAAAATAATTATAGTTTAATATCAAACGGTCTTAAGAATAATACTACCAGATTTTACACAGGTTAAGAAAATGAGAGGGCTCCTCATTAGCCATTAACAAACAATCAGTTTCAATGCAGTCAAGTTGAGTAGACAGTGAATTTCCATAGGAAACCTCAACTAAAAATAGAAGATACTCGTGTAATATAACATCAACCTTTTATATTTACTTGGATTAAAAAATCTCAAAGGATTCCGTAATCCAAGTTAAAATAAAATGGTGGCCTTAGTTACATAAGTATCTCCTATTTTTAGTACCTGACCCGAAGGGTCGCGTGAGCTTTTGCCACCACGAAGCATCCGTCGTCCATTAACTTTTCACATTTTAATCTTCTCCTACGAAATCAATAGGCCAATTAAGACCAAACTTGGCAGGGATGGTCTTATGTGGCCTCCTTTCAGAATTGTATCCGATGAATCCGCCGACCAATCAAGATGGCCGCCATGGCTTGAAATAGAAAAAATACAAAAATACCAAAGTTGCAAAAATGAACAGTAAATTTAGTTATGCTGTACACGTGTTTCAAGGAGTGTCCTCTCATCAGCAGCATTAAAAAAAGAAAGTTCTGCCAAAAAAATCATTAAAAATCTTCCCTGAAACTCCATGGCTAATTTATACTAAACTTCTTAGGAAGTCATCTTTCAGAATTGTATCCGTCGGACCTGAAGTCCATCCATGATTGCCGCAATCAGCGGACAAAGTTTTAATATGGGACCCTATGGGAAAAACAATGAAAATTTTTGAAACTACTGGGCCAATTGGAGCGAAACTTTGATGGAATGGTCCTTTCAGAATTCTATCCATTGGTCTTGAAGTCCATCAAACATGGCCGCCATCAGCGGACATTGTTTAAATATAGGACCCTCAGAGAAAAACAATTTAAAATCGTCTCATCCGAATCTATCTGGCAAAATGGGATCAAACTTTGATTGAATGGTAATTGGATGATGTGCTTTAAGAATAATATCAGTGGGACCCGAGGTCCGTCCAAAATGGTCTCCATCAGCGGATATATTAATCTGTTATATCAAATAAGTAATCAGTTATATCAAATTATTAATCTGTTATATCAAATTATAATAATGTTATATCAAATTAATAATCTGTTATATCAAATTAATAATCTGTTATATCAAATTAATAATTTGTTTAATCAAATTAATACTCTGTTATATCAAATTAATAATCTTTTATATAAAATTAGAAAAAGTAAATTGTACGGCCCTAAAAGGCTTCTGTAGTTTTATCATATATTTTAGATTGATTTTACCAGAGTCAATAATGATAGTCAGATCCAGAAAAGGGCAACATTTGGAATCATTGTTAGCTTTATTCAATAATATTTATTTAATATAAAATCACGTCATACTTTTATCTAGCTAAATATTGGAATGCTATTGAATAGATTTCAAATTGAATATATCGAAGCAACAACTAAACACCAGAAATCCAGAATACATTGCATTGTAATGATCACAAACAAGACATAGACCACATATGACGACAGGAACAAACAGCAAAATATATGAGAAAGAAAGGAAATGGGGGTAAATGTCAAGGAGACAACATTCCATATCCAGGTTAAAACGACCAAAAACAAAGTATCTAGGGGTCAACGTACGGTCTTCAGCACAGTGAGGAACCTCACACCATATAGCATGCCCTAAATGGCACCATAAAGGTAAGAAAAGTGAATAAATCAAATGGAAACAAACCACATCCAATAATATGCACCTATTATACATTACCTTTATTAACAATATTATATAATACACTTCTTTTTATTATTTTTTTTTACAAATAACACATCTGACACTTACAATCGTAATGGGAGCACAAAGTTTACCTAGCCTTATAACACGGTTTCTCCCACCATTTCGTTTGAAATATCCGTCCAAGTTAGAACTATTGCATTGTTTTTCCCTGCAAAATCGATCGATTGATTCCTGTTGGACGTTCATTAGTTGCTCTGTGATTTCGTAATTCATAAATTTCATCATGTATTTACTTTATATTTTTTATATTTGCTATGATACGAGCTGTTTTAGCTAATACTGTTACGGTCTTTTTTTTTTAAATGTAGGTATGCCAAACAAGTTATAGCAAGACATCATCAGCAAAGAAACTGACGCTATCAGAGCTCAAAGGATTTATGACGGTTATATTTAATGGTAAACTTAGGAAACCAAATATTGAAAGTTACTGGAAGAAAAAACCACGATCTATATCGACACCTTGGTTTTCGGAGATTTTCTCAAGGCAATCAGAGTTTTACAACCCTGCCGCATGGTTCATGCCCTCAGTCAACCACTGCAATAAAGGTCCTATACCCTGAACGTGAATTGTCCATAGACGAATCAGTGGTGGAAACAAAGGCGAGCACCGTCATGACTCAGTACATTCCCTCAAAGCCCCATAAATTTGGAGTAAAACTCTGGATGTTAGTTGAAGCTAGTACGGGATTTATCATTCATTTCTTACCCTACCGGGGAAAAAGTACTACCATGTGCCCGTCGGTGAAACAAAAGGAAGCTACAGTGTGAAAACACTTCTCAGGGCTGTAAATTTATTGAACAAGTTTTATCATGTTTTCTGTGAGAACTTCTTTATGTCTATTTCATTATTACATTTTTTTTTTAAATTCAGAACACACACTTCACCGTGACTCTAAGAGCTAACCGACAAATGCACTGTTATTAAAAACGCAAATGTTCGAGGAAATCAGTTTTGTTTCTAAGACAAGGTCGTGTACTATGTTTGGTATTTAGAGAGATTTGTATCGTCTGTGTGTTTCGCAATTCGTGTACCCGGAGTCGGACATTAACCGACAATGCTAAAAAATATATAAAATTCATGGGTTGTGTAGATCTAAATGACATGATGTCAGGAATTTACAACANACGAAAATCTAAATCCATGTGGAAACGATTGATGCATATATATTGTAGCAAAAAAAAAAAAAAAAAAAAAAAAAAAAAAAATACGGATGTTACTCAACTGTAGATTTGAATTCATCCTTTTAATTATAGAATCGCTGGCAACAGAGAACTTGTATTATCGACAAAAAGACAATGAAAATCATGAAGACAATATTCCTGGGCTTATTCAACTTCAAAATTAGAAACCAAAAAAAATTGCGGTCTGCTCGGTTCCCGGTGGAAGAAGGGCTAGAACCGCTGGCGCAAGGTGTCGTAAAGGCCCTCATGCACTTTGCTTACAGAGCATCATTGTGAATTTGAACAGACACATTTTTACAATTGTTTTGTATACAAATAGGAAAAATGAAAGGATATGGAGTGAATGTACATGTGACAAAAACGCACACGATACATAGAAAACTCCAGTGTATCTATGTAAAGTTTATTAAAGATCGAAACTAAAATTATTTCAAATGTACTCTCACTTCGACGAATTTCTATATTTTGTAGACAAATTTCATCCCAAATTTTTTTTTTAGTTTCTTATATATTTTAAATGTTACTTTGATTTTGATCAATTACAACAATGTAATATCCAATTTATGACATTTTATCTTTTATTTTGAAAAACATATGAAGTCGATGACTTTACTCGTTGCCACTTGCTAAATTAAATGAACTGTATAAAGAATCTTTAGAAAATTCTGTTACTGACCCATCCTCATCTTTATACAAAGTAGACGCAGTTATCCTTGATATTGGTAAACACAGTTTATTCAAACCTGTTAAAGAAATGTAAAAGAACGCCGTCCGTTTCTTCCAATAAAGTTTGCTAATAAGGGTTTGGATGCCATCAACCCTGCCAATATACTGCATCACAAAAATGTAAAAAACAAAATACCTCCATATTTTAAGGACACATCAGTTCCAATCATCTCACATACCTATACTTCACCGATAGCATCTAAAATTTTCAAGCATAAACGTGTATTGCAGAGCCTTTCCACCGACGACCTCAAGTCTGAACCACCCGATTGTTCATGTTTAAATTCACCTTACAGATATAGTCCCTGTGGTCACGTCATAACGGGAGACTTGAACATCATCGAAAACCCATCTCTCCGTGATATCCTTGCAAAGGGACCCAAATTCCGTGAACCACGATCCATCAACTGGGAGAAAAATTTCAAACTCCTTATGGATGCCGTAGAGGACTACGCCAGAAAATGAATTAAACGTGAACAAGATGAAGACCTTGATTCTCTTTCGGATTAGATTAAGGCTGTGAGGTCCATGATTCTTAAACGAATTAGTCAATGAGAACTAAAGCATCATCCATTTTTCAAAATGCCGATGTTGCCAGATACTTGTCCTCCATTCATGACAAATATGTTGTTGCTCCAGCAGATAAGGCCCCTAATAACATCATTTTCATATGTAAAAATCATTACATCGAATGTTTAAAGAAAGAACTAGGCATTGGTAACTCCCAGGGCAATCCAACCTACACAGCTACTACTTTGTCTAAGGAGGAGGTATTACAGAACCATAAATCCGTTTTGCTTTCCTTTTGGATTTCAACCAAAGAGGAAGACACCGATCTCCCTTCCTTATACTGGGTAAATGCCCATACAAACAACGGTACATTGCTTGATCTCCAAAATGTTCCACAAAACCTCTTTCTAAGCTTTTAACCTCCATCTTTACAGCCGTAAAAGAGGGCCTTCAAAAATACTGTGATACTAGCTTTTCAAGAAGTGGTGTAAATGAAATGTGGATATTAAAAAACTCTAAAGATCTGCTTGACATCCTTAAAATCAAGATCATTATCGCGTTGTAACAGCATNAAAACTTTTGACTTCTCCACACTTTATACTACCATTCCTCATGAACAACTGAAATCTCGACTGAAAGACATAATTCATAGATGTTTCTCCCGTAAGAACGGCGAACGAAGATATAAGTACATTGTCATAGGCAGAGAACAAGCATACTTTGTGAAATACGACTAAGAATCACAGAGAAAATACACGGAGGAAGAAGTGATTAAAATGGTAGAGTTTCTGATTGACAATATATTTGTCCAGTTTGGAGGATTTGTTTTTCAACAGACCATCCGAATTCCAATTGTGCACCTCTTTTAGCCGATCTGTTTCTCCACTCTTATGAGGCAGAATTCCTTGAAGGGCTTCTTCAAAGTAAAGACAAAAAACTGGCCCAGTCCTTTAATTTCAGCTTCCGTTATATAGATGATATTTTATCACTAAACAACCATCGCTTTGGTGATTTTCTTCATCTCATTTATCCAAAAAGAGCTTGAAATTAAGGATTCTACAGATACTTTCACATCGGCCTCGTTCCTTGACCTTCATCTTGAAATTGACAACAGAGGTACATTACAAACTAGGTTGTATGACAAACGCGATGACTTCACTTTTCCAATAGTAAACTTCCCTTTTCTTTGTGGCAACATTCCAAAAGCACCAGCATATGGAGTTTACATCTCACAACTCATTCGCTATTCAAGGGCTTGTGGTCGATACAGCGACCTCATTGATAGAGCCCAGTTGCTTACAAATAGACTACTTAAGCAAGGGTACGTTACCAAAAACTTAAGGTCATCACTACAGAAGTTTTACGGCCGACATCACGATCTTGTCGATAGTTACGGGATATATGTTTCCCAGATGACAACAGATCTTTGAATTCCCTCTACAACTAAAGTTTGTTTTTACTTTATCGGATTTGACTTTAACCGGAGTTGACATGTTCAACACGGCGGGTGTCTTATAAGAAGCAGGAGATGCTTACTCTACCGGTACACCTGATCTCACCCATGGTTTTTATTGGGTCCGTGTTGTTCATCTGTATGTGTGTCTTCATTTTT
>MJUU01059350.1:28037-48916 GCA_002080025.1 Modiolus philippinarum | reverse complement strand
TCACACTTCTGTGTTAGCATCATTCGGTATCAAAGTTGATGAGAATACCAGTTATCTCCCTTATATTTACTGGGTGCCTAAGCTTCACAAGAATCCCTACAAACAAAGCTTCATTGCAGGATCTGCGAGATGCACCACTAAGCCCCTATCCAAACTCCTTACCACTTTACTGACTGCAGTTAGAGATGGTCTAAAAGCTTAGGCTACTGCGAAAAAGCCTATTCCACGAGCGGCGTGAATCAGATGTGGATTCTAAAAAATTCCAAAGATCTCCTTGAACAGCTCTCTTCAAACAGTCTCGCATACTGCAATAGCATTCAAACTTTTGATTTTTCTACCCTTTATACAACTCTTCCCCATAATAAACTTAGAACAGTATTTCCGATCTGATACATCAATGTTTCTGTACCAAAAACGGAGAACGCAGGTACTCCTATCTGGTAATAGGAAAAGATAAAACATATTTTGTTAAGAACCACACCGAGTCAAACAAGTAATACAGTGAAAATGACATGATTAAGATGCTTGAATTTTTGATCGACAACATTTTTGTTGAATGTGGAGGCCGTGTTTTTCAACAGACAATAGGGATTCCTATGGGAACAAATTGTGCGTCCTTTTTTCGTATGAAGCAAAGCTTTTACAAGGGCTGATACAACAGAAACAAAAACAACTAGCCCAGACTTTTAATTTCACCTTCAGATATATGGACGATGTACTTTCTCTGAATATTCCAAGACTTAAAGAATATTTGCATGGCATGTACCCCAGTGAACTTGAAATTAAAGAGACAACCGATACACCCGATTCTGCTTCATACTCTTGACCTTTTGTTATACATTGACGAACATGGACGTCTGAAATCTAGATTATATGACAAACGTAATGATTTTGACTTTCCAATTGTGAACTATCCCTTTCTCTGCAGCAATATACCTACATCCCCAGCATATGGAGTATATATTTTACAATTAATTCGTTACTGTAGAGCGAGCAGTACATACAGTGACTTTGTGGAAAGAGCAAAAGCACTGTCACAAAAACTGCTGAGTCAGGGATATCTTCAGCCGTTGTTACTTTCGTCCCTTCAGAAATTCTATGGCCGTCACCACGACATCATAAATAGATATGAAATATCAGTGTCACAAATAAAAACTGAATTTTCAGCTAGATTCACGTCTTCCCGGATTTGACATTACCGGTTTTGACTTTACCTTGGATTGACCCACTGACAGTGTGACGGGTGCTGTATGCAGAGCAGGACATGCTTACCCGTCCGGACCACCTGATGTCGCTCTCGGGTTTTATGGGAGTTCCAACTGTAAGTGCTTTAGTTTTTTGTGTTGTCTTGTTAAATTTTAGTTTTGTCTTCGTCAGTGATGTTTGTGGTACCGAATTGTCCTTGTCCATGTTTGAATACTAAAGAGATTACAAAAGCTTTTCAAAATATCACCTTTTTTACACGTACCATGGTTCTTAATTTGCATTGTCAAACAATCAGTAACCCAACAGATCTTTCAAAACATATGCCTTACTCACCGTGTGACGGGTGCTGTATACAGAGCAGGACATGCTTACCCTTCCGGAGCACCTGATGTCACTCTTGTTTTTTTTTAGAGTTCACACTGTTAGTACTTTAGTTTTTGTGTTGTATATGTAATGTTCGTGTGTTTTGTGGGCATGTGATGTCTTTGATCTTCATTCTTCTGGTGTTCTTGCTTTTGCCTTGTCTCTGGACTTTGATTTGTGTAATCTTGTGCTTTGTTTCATCGGCATTCTACTGCCGTTGTTGTGTATAAAGTTACTTCAGTAAAAATTTGTTGTTGGAAACCAATTTGGGTATTTAAGCTTTTTAAACTTGTTATTAAAGTACTCCGTTTGGACTTTCCAACGACAGCAAAAGTCAAATATTGTACATTATGTTAAACTGTAACATAAATTCCGTAAAATTCATTGTATTGTTTGTTGTTTATGGATATTGCCGACTAGGGATCTTCACAAATCACCCAAACCCAATACGGCATTTTATCATTGTGATTATTAGTGATAAAGTAGAAAGACTGTCAAAAGTATCTTAGTCATAGAGACAAATACAAGTAAAGATTCTATTGTCTTATTTGATTGAAATCAGACACTGGTTTTTAAGTCGAAACGTCATGGCAAACATTTTATGAATTGGCACTTGACCTGAATCTTCTAGTTTTGGAAATAAAAGACGAAAAGTATGAAAATTTTAAAAATTCGTTGAAAAATGAAAATAACCCCTACAAGGGTATTTGGATTTTCTAAAAACTCAGGATGGGTAGATCTTGATACGCTAAACATGTTTGCACTTTATACTTCACCTCTATCTCCTTAAATAAAAAATGAAAAATGCAAAAAAATTGAAAATTTTACGGGATAGGGCTATAACTCTGAGACAGGTTTTCAGATTGTCTTCAAAAATGCAGGGTAAGTAGATCTCATCATGCGTATTATTTTTACCTTGTCAGATTTTTGATATCTGTAACAGTTTTCGAGTTTTTGTCCAAAAACTGCAATTTACCCCTATGATCTATTTTTAGCAGTGGCGGTCATATTGTTTTACCGGCCGACTAATCGAATACAGTTTTGAGAAGCCAAACCCTGGTAATGATTCAAATCAAGTTTGGTTACATTTGGCCCAGCGGTTTCAGAGGAGATAGTTTTGAAATTGTTGACGGACACCAGACGACGGACGAAAGTGATGGCAAAAGCTCACATTGAATATTTAGGCCAGGTAAGCTAAAAAGGATCGGTGACATCTTATTATTGTATTGTTGAGAACATACAAATATATAAAAATATGAAAATTCTGTCTGAGATTTTACTTAGGCTCGACCTACTTTACATTATGAAAATGAATATTTTGGAACTTTGCTATCGACTTGTCAGATCACATGATCGATGATTATGTTGACTTCACAAAAGAATCATCATGCTAAATACAAAATACCGAAGTTACTGTTAATTTAGTTTCTGCATATGCGCATTTTGACAATTTATGTCTCTTCAGTGCAGACCAAATCAAAAGATTGGAGTCCAGGAACCGAAATACGTGTGAAAGCCGATAGACAACAAATAACCAACAGGATCTAAATAAAGAAAAGCCAATATTCGGCTAAGGACAGAGCTATGCATGACGGAGGTACAACTTTGTTTTAAACAAAATTTTATAAAATCTAGACATTGCAAGTTTCAAACTAAATCAGTTTTTGGATCAGCACCGAAATTATTACTACTGGGTTAGTATAATCCACGGCGACTAAATTTACATTAAATTCTAAATTGAGTCAACTTAACCAGAAAATTCTCACGCCGATTAATTTATGTATTAAGTTGACAAAATTATACTTTCTGATATATTATGGTGGCATATTTCTGCTCCCTACTTGTCAGATAATTAAGAAGACTTGTCAGATATTTATGCTCACGTGTTGGATAAAATTTTTTTTTATTATGTGGCCAGTAGACCAGCTATGCCAATGTGTGTCATCCAAAAGTCAACATAAATATCTGACAAGTCGACATTATCATCTGACAAGTCGACATGATTATCTAAAAGTCGACATAATTTTCTGCCAAGCCGAAATAATTATCTGACAAGCCGAAACAACGGCAGTAGAATACCGAAGGAACAAAGGGGTGAAATTCACAAAAATCGAAGTCCAAAGACAGGGCAAAAACGAGAACACAGAAAACAATGACGTTAGACACAAAAACTTTGACGCCAGACAGACACAAAGCACAGAACCAGAAACCACAACATTCAGAACAAAGGCACTCACAGTGTTAACTCCAGTGAAACTGAGAGTGACATCAGGTGCTCCGGAAGGGTAAGCATGTCCTGCTCTGTTAACAGCACCCGTCACACTGCGAGTGATTCAATCCGGGAAAATGTCAAATCCGGGAAGACGTGAATCTAGCTGAAAATGTCCACTTTCATTTGGGATACTGACACGTCATATCTTTCAATGATGCTATGGGACGGCCATAGAATTTCTTGAGGGATGAAATTAACAAAGGTTGAACAAATCCCTGACTAAGCAGCTTTTGGGACAGTGTTTTTGCTCTGTTCAAAAAATCACTGTACAAACTACAAGCTCGACAGTAACGAATCAACTGTGAAATGTACACTCCATAGGCTGGAGAGGTAGGTATATTGCTGCTAAGAAAGGGAAAGTTCACAATGGGGAAATTAAAATCATCACACTTGTCATATAGCTTAGATTTCAAACGTCCATCTTCGTCAATATACAATAAAAGATCTAAGTACGAAGCTGAAGTAGGTGTTTCAGTTGTTTCTTTAATTTCAATAATTATCTGACAAGCTGACATAATTATCTAGCAAGTCGACAAACATGTAGCAACCTGACATTAGTATCTAGCAATTCAACATCATTATCTGACAAGTGGACATGTTGAATTGTCAGATAATTATGTAGACTTGCCAGATAATTATGTCGACTTGTCAGGTACTAATGTCAACTTCTCAGAAGATTATGTCGACTTGTCAGATAATAATGTCGACCTGTCAGATGATTATATCGACCTGTCAGATATCTATGTTGACTTTTGGATGACACACATTGGCGTTAGTTGGTTTATTGGCCACATAATAATATATTTTTCATCTGACAAGTGAACATAACTCTCTGACAAGTCAACATAATTATCTGACATGCTGACATAAATATCTGACAAGTCTTCTTAATTATCTGACAAGTAGAAGGCAGAAATATACCACCATACAAAGTCATGAAAAATCGGCTCTGATCTGCCATATTTTTTCAAATTATCAAGATAAATTTATCATGATATTTGAAAGCCTATAATGTCCACTGGACAAGATAATTATCATGCCAACATGACTAACATGACTTAGCCAACATGTTCCGAAAGTTTTATCGGAATATGACTTGTTTTGAAGGAGTTGTGGAATACAAATCCGACAAATGTAGTAGGACCACTACGACGACCGAAAGAAATCCCTGCTTACAACAGACGACAAAACAGGAAGACGTTTTTTCAGTCAATCACATGGGATGTCGAGTGTTCCATTATATGTTTAAATGGGATCCATAGATCGCCATTCCAGCCTTACGTATATATCCATATACAGTAGGGTGCAGACATAACCTCTCGCCAAGTTAACTTGAACCAGTCATAAAAGCTCTTCTAAGTTAACTTAGGACCGTTTTCAAGTTAACTTAGACCAGTCATAGAGCAGTCATAAAAGCTACTCTAAGTTAACTTTAGAACTGTTCTAGAGCCCTGACTGCTCTGACCTGTTCTAGTCATAGAATCCTGACTGCTTTGACCTGTTCTGGTCGTAGAGCCCTGACTGCTCTGACCTGTTCTGGTCATAGAGCCCTGACCACTCTAACCAGTCATAGAATCCTGACTGCTCTGACCTGTCACAGAGCCCTGACTGCTTTAATGTTACAGCAATGGAAACGTTCAACATTCCCAAATTTGCGTCGTTTAAGGGACTGTTCAATATTTATCAAAATACTGGGCCGGTGCAAATTTTTTTTCATCGTCAAAATTTCTATTTGCCCAGCAAAGCCCAATCAAGAAAAAAGTATAGACCCAGTCAATTAACAGTAAAAAAAATCTTGTTGCCCAGCAATATTCTTACCCTATTTTAATAACAAAAAATAACAGCTAAATAATACTAATAATAATAAAAGCTTTATTTAAAGAGGGTAACACAGTTAGTCTACAACTAATCTTCCCCGAGACCCTCATGGTAGAAATAGAAATAGCCTATCAAGAGCCTTTTCAGCAGTTTTATCAGACTTTGATATTCAACATACCCTTTCAAATGCATAATGTAGAATCATATCAAAGAGTCATACCAAATATTATGATTATAAAATGTTTTTTTTCTGAGATATTGGACTTATACTGGCAGGGCCCTTCATGATGACTTGGTCATTTTTCTGGTGTACATTTATTGCTAAATGGCCAAAATTGTAAAAACAATATTTTTTAGAACATTAGGAAAATAAACATGGATGCATAGGAAAGTTCAATTGTGATTTGTTTTGTTATTTTAAATTTGAAAATGATACACAATTCTAAATAACCCTATATATACATGATCATGTACATGTATATGTTAAAATGATAATAGTTTTTTTATTATTTATGTTATTTACATTATTTTATTTTTGTTATATGGGTTTATCTTGCCTATTTTTATTGTGAATTTTTAAAGAGTTTTATATTTATTTGTTGTCAAATTTTATTTATTTATTAATAGCCAAAATAATAAATATGTATTTTTTGCATTAAACCTATTTTTCTAGTCACGATGTTATCAGTATTCATATTGTTCATGTACCAAGTTAACTTTTGAAGTTATTAGTTCGGTTAAAAATCAAATAGTTTCCATGTTAATAATTTGTTTTCATACTCAAGTTTGTTGTTTATTGTGTTGTTTAATAAATAATATTAATGAGTTTGATCATTGTGTCCATGAATGATTACAAAAATGTACGCCTCAATTATGTTCTCGATCCGCTATTTGAATTTTTGTCATTGGAGATACACATGTACATGTATATCTCTAACCCTTGGTAACTATCTTATAATAAGTGTCTTATGGTATGGTTGTTGATTCTTGTGTTCCTCTCTTTACGTACATTTGTATAAATGTGCAATTTTTTTTAACATTTTATCAACCCCAAAAAAGTAGTTGTCCAGCGGAAGTATTTTTACAAAAATCTATTCGCCCAGCATTTGTAAAGTGCAAAAAAACTACTTGCCCAGTATGCAAATGAACCGGCCCAGTATTTTGATAAATATTGAACAGTCCCTAAAGCGTGTGCGTGTATCGTGTAACGTTCTCCGTTCATTGCGTGTATCGTGTAACGATCATTTACCAGCTTTTACTACTTTCATTCAAAAGACCACATTTTATAGATATATTTGCCCGTTTTCTNTCATAGAGCCCTGACCACTCTAACCAGTCATAGAATCCTGACTGCTCTGACCTGTCACAGAGCCCTGACTGCTTTAATGTTACAGCAATGGAAACGTTCAACATTCCCAAATTTGCGTCGTTTAAAGCGTGTGCGTGTATCGTGTAACGTTCTCCGTTCATTGCGTGTATCGTGTAACGATCATTTACCAGCTTTTACTACTTTCATTCAAAAGACCACATTTTATAGATATATTTGCCCGTTTTCTTTGCCTAGAAGAATTATTTATTTTCATGAAAATTTCGAACAAATAAATTAATTATTTCCACTACAAGTAGGATTAAAATATTTATTTGTTTTCTCTGGGACCTGGGACTAATTATAAGTCACTGCTGGGACCAAGATTAAATCATTTATTTACAAAATCACCCAATTCCCACCCCCTGAAAATCAACTGGTCGTCCCTTTATTTCTGTTTTTTGAAAGATAATATAGATATTTACAACTGCAACTTTACAACTTTAAAAAATATAAACATATTAACATATAGAGTATTCACATGTTTTGGGCTATACTATTCATGAAGAAAATCTGCCTTTTCTTATATATTTTAGGTTAAATTAAAGAAAGTTGAAGTATCGCGGCCATCGATATAATATCTAATGAATAAAATCTGCTTTTTCTTATATATTTTAGGTTAAATTACAGAAAGTTGAAGTATTGTGGGCATCGATATAATATCGAATGAAGAAAATCTGCCTTTTCTTATATATTTTAGGTTAAATAACAACAAGTTTAAGTATTGCGGCCATCGATATAATATCGAATGAAGAAAATCTGCTTTTTCTTATATATTTAAGGTAAAATTACAGAAAGTTGAATTATTGTGGGCATCGATATAATATCGAATGAGGAAAATCTGCCTTTTCTTATATATTTTAGGTTAAATAACAACAAGTTGAAGTATTGTGGCCATCGATATAATATCAAATGAAGAAAATCTGCCTTTTCTTATATATTTTAGGTTAAATTTCAGAAAGTTGAAGTATTGTGGGCATCGATATAATATCGAATGAAGAAAATCTGTCTTTTCTTATATATCTTAGGTTAAATAACAACAAGTTGAAGTATTGCAGCCATTGATATAATATCGAATGAAGAAAATCCGCCTTTTCTTATATATTTTAGGTTAAATAACAAAAAGTTGAAGTATTGCAGGCATCGATATAAAATCGAATGAAGAAAGTCTGCCTTTTGTTATATATTTTTGGTTAAATTTCAGCAAGATATAGTATTGCGGGCATCGATATAATATCGAATGAAGAAAATCTGCATTTTCTTATATATTTTAGGTTAAACTACAGCAAATTGAAGTATTGTGGGCATCGATATAATATCGAATGAAGAAAATCGGCTTTTTCTTTTATATTTAAATTAAATTACAAAAAGTTGGAGTATTGGGCCATAGATATAATATCGAATGAAGAAAATCTGCTTTTTCTTATATATTTTTGGTTAAATTGCAGAAAGATGAATGAAATATGCACCTCTTGTAATATTTGATGTTTGTGGCTGTTTACAGGATATATTATTACTGATTTTTATTCAGTTTTGTTTATTTATTTATCCAACGACTCTGATTTATCTAATTTTTTTTTTATTTTACAACATGACGGAAATTTACAGTATTACAATTTTCGAGTACATAAAAGTGACTGTTTTCTGATAGTTCTGATATGGTTACGGCAAAATTGAAGAAAATTGCACTCATTTTGTGAAAAATTTGTGCATTAGATCGTACGTTGTGTGAATCGTGTGCGCGTGGTAGGGAATGTGGGACGTAGCCATCGCTGTATTAAATTTTGAGTATTCACAGTTCTTGTTTTGTTTTAGAGCTATACAACTAATCAGAGCAGTCAGGATTCTATGACAGGTTAGAGCGGTCAGGGCTCTATGACTGGTCAGAGCAGTCAGGGCCCTATGCATGACAGGTCAAAGCAGTCAGAATTCTATGACAGGTTAGAGCGGTCAGGGCTCTATGACTGGTCAGAGCAGTCAGGGCTCTATGACTGGTCAGAGCACTCAGGATTCTATGACTGCTCCAAGTTAACTTCAAGTTAACTTAGGACTGTTCTCATGACTGCTCCCCAAGTTAACTTGGACGAGAGGTTATGTCTGAACCCTACTGTAGTGCAGGTAAAAATCATATACTTAGAAGACCACAGAAAGAAGTCAAAGAGGTTTCTTATATTTCTTAACTTCAGAAAATGATTTTAGCGACTGGTCTGGTGATAAACTCAGTGGTTATTAGTCCTCTATCAGTCAGTGTTAGCAATGCCTTATACTGATAAAACAATGTAATTTTGTAAATTTTCATTTCGAAAACTACATTTATAAGGTAGTATTAGCAAAGCATACTATTGATCAGTACGAATTAAGAAAACAAGCTTGAAAAGTTGTCGACCCCGCTGTAAGGTCAAACATTTGCGAGGCCTAATGTAAAATGTTCAGTTCACATGTAATACATTGTACAAGTATTGGAAGGGAAAAGGACAATCTTTATCGCTAATATTTTTGATCAAGTTTACTCTTGATTGTTAATATACAAACATAGATATAAGATAAATACAAGATTAATTTCTACCGATATCACCTAGCGTCACAAGTACTGACGAGCTTATTTCTATCTTTTATCTGAAATTTATTTGATTATAATACCTTAAATTCAGAGTCTTAATCTTTAACTAAATTAAAATGTCGGCGTATAAAATAAGCTACTTCAATTTGATGGGACGGGCAGAGTTAGCCCGTCTCCTTTTATCGGCTGCTGGTAAAGATTTTGAAGACGACAGATTTGCTCGGGAAGAATGGCCTACAAGAAAGCCAAGTAAGTTTGAATTCTATCATACCTTTTGAAAAAATATATCTCGGATTACATTTGCTCAAAATTGTTAAAAGGAATACTTGTGAAATACCATAGATATTCTATATTTTTGCCAGAATCCACCAAACACATGCATCTGTCTTTCAGAAATCTATTTGTTATGTACAATGTTGAAAAGGATGAGTGGCAATAAGACCCATATTTGGCCCAAAAAAATCAAGTTGTTTAAAATAGTGTGATATTTATGGGAAATATTAACTATTACATCTGGCTACAAAGAAAACATATAATAATACGAATTCCTTTCATTTTGACGTTATTGTGACATCACCAGGAGCCGTCTTTTTGAAAGAAAATAAGAAAATCTGCAATTTTGAATGTTCTCAAAGCAAATTTTCTTTAAGTGAACATGGGGCACATGCAATCAACAACTTCAAACTTTCAGAAATGATGTATTTCACCATTTTACACATTTTGACTAAATATGAAGTTGTTATTCAGATGTGCCCATATTTTTCAAAGCACAAAAATGTGCAAAACACAGCAATATCTATGAAATTCTGACTATTTCCAAAAATATAGCTTTTGAGTTAACTGATTATCATGAGAATCAAACTGATATGGAAAAAAGCTTTATCATTTTCATAAAGCCCTATATTTGTTCAATGTTTCAGGAACATAAGACATCTGTTTGTATAGTTTTAGTTTCATGGTAAATCTTGGGCCAAAAATGGGTCTTACTGCCACTCATCCTTTGATGGGTTGATTAAGAACCAAAAAGGTTTAATTTAAAACCCACTATTTAGATTTTTTTTCGTCTTGTCGTACCCTTGGAATCATTCCTTCTACAGAACTATTGTCAACCCCTCCAGACAAATACCTTTGTTTGGTAAGATTTTAATTCAGTGACACAATTTTCAGTGGCATTTTTCTCAACTCGAGGAGAAACTGATTTGCGACTTGGTACGATTAGTTGATGGGAACTTCCTATTGCTTGTTTCATGGTTCAGGAATGTTACAAATAACTTGAAGTCATCACTCCAACAGTTTAACTGTCGACATCAACATCTTGTGGGCCGCTATGGGATGTTTTAAAGATGACAACAGATCTTTCCCTTTACAAGCTTAATTGAATTAATCTCGGCTTCTACTGAGTTAATACTTGGTATGCAGTTTCTTTATAATAAGCTTTTTCAAACTTGATATTGTCTGACATGATACATGTTGAATTAGTTATAAAATTTCCTTCGACATGCTTTTTTCTTTACATTTTTTTAGCGTCGGTGGGAGGAATTGATATCATACAATTTACTGTACTTGTTTTGTATTCAGTACTAATTAATTTCCGAAATGGCCATACAGCTCATTAAAATTATTGCAGTTTGATTTAGTTGTTGTAGTGTGGAGTCCGTAAAAAGATTCCCCATGAGAGAGATATATGCTCTATATACATTTCAATTATGATGCACTTGTTCTAGAGAGAACTTCTCATATGAATGAATATGAATGTTGACGATCCCTCATTCATGGATCAAATGGTAAAAGGCATGGATGTAGCGTTGCTCGACAATAAGACATGAATTCCGGTAAAGCCGGTGCTAGGGGCCGTTTTGAACTTACTATGAGTTATGCGTAAAGCTCATTGGTGAAGGCCTCATAGTGACTTCAAAATGAAGAAAAGCAACAAAAGCGTAGTTCCACTGCTTAGTATTACCATGTAATTGTAGAGACTGTCTCATTTGCATTTACTCCATATCTCCTCATTGTTAAAATGTGTGTTATAGTATCATGTTCATTTACTCCATATCCTTTCGTAAAATATTAAGTTTACAGGTATTTGTCTTTCAATGCAGTGTGGAGTTAGTGAAACAATCCCCCGTGTTTGCTCTTTATTTTTCATAGATATGGTGTACTTGAACATGAGATTAAATCTCATATATACACTCTGTTTAATTATTATTACCTAAATTTATGTAAATTCCATATCTAAGGTTTAACTCCCTCCATCGTAGATATGTCCTTAGCTATATTTGATATTGTTGATTATTCGGATTTCTTTTGGTTTTATGCATTTTAAACATTTTTTGAAATTATGGATTTCCTTTATTTGGGTTCTAGTGCTGCTGATTAGGAATTAATTTCAGAAATTGCCATACAGCTCATTTAAATTCAGACGAAGTTAAAATATGTGTTATGATCTCATGTTCATTGACTCCATTTCCTTTCGAAAAATAAGTTATTTCTCTTCTCGAGACGGTTAGTAAGTAAACTTATTTTAAGTCGGTATAAATATATTTACGAATAAACATGAGCTGTGACAATTTTGTGTCGCAATTTTCTCATTTTCTACTGAAGGATTGTTGAAAACTTGCAATTGGTAGGTAGCTAGTACATGATAAATTATACTTTACAATTTATTGGGCAAGATTAGGTAGTCTCTGACTCGGCGAAGCACACCCATCCGTGTTAGATTCATATTATCTCACCCCTTTGCGGGGGCTTTCTCACATCAATCGCAAGCACGTGCAAAAAATTCAAGATGTCTGCCATCGCTTCGAATTTTCAAGCGATTTATCCAGTTTTATTTGATTTCTAATTTAATATCTCTTTCTGTTAAAATAAAGAATGGAAAAGTACCTTTTAAGCTGAAATGTATGATGAACTGCGAAAAATGCAGTTTTTACTTAAACAAAGATTAAAAATAGTGCGCCAAATGTTGACAACGAAGTTACCATCCAGCTTTGGTAAACGTAAAGTCAGTGTGACGTCATATTTTTCCCGGGAACGTTTGTGATATATCTATGTGAAAGTCAAAGCTGAACATGGTTTTTTGGGTTAGTTCAGAACGTTAAAGCGAGAAAAGGTATCAAACCCTCGTGAAAATGCGAGATAGGCTGATCTCAAACCCTCAGGCTAAGATATCTTTTGTCCATCCCTCGGCAAGCCTCGGGATGGACATGATATCTTAGCCTTCGGGTTTGAGATCAGCCTATCTCGCCTTTTCCCTTGGGGTAGATAGTGTTTTCTCCAATTCTTACTGTGTTAATCAAGTTGGTTAAAATACGTATTATTTTTAATCCACACGTTGGTTAAATTTCTGCGTGATGTTTCCCGCAACGTTTCATTTCATTCATAAAGTCTATTGTGACGTCATCGTTACTAGGCTTTAAGATAGCGCGACAAACGTTGACAACCGTGCTGAACCATTGAATATGCACCCGAAACACANAAACTTCAAATAGTCATATCTCGAAAATTAAAACGGTGACCCCCCAATTTTTTTCGATTTTCTGTTATATATTTCCATGCACTTTTTGTATACGAAATTAAAAAAAAAATCGTTGGAGTAGTTAATTACGTACACTTCGCCTTAAATTTCTGATTTTAACATGCTCGCTAAAGCTCGCATGTTGAAAATCATAAATTTAACTATCTCGAACTGGAGAAATATCGGAATCCACTTGATCCGGAAGGATATACTATATTTATAAATCACTGAATTAGGCATTGCAATTTTGCAAACTAGAATCGAAACTTGGCAACTTACTAGAATATCCCTAGACTAACGATCGACAAGTCCGTTACAATTAATTCTTTAGTTAACAATGAAGGGATATGGAGTAAATGCAAATGAGACAAAGTCTCTACAAAAACATGGTTATAAAAAGCAATGGAACAACGCTTTTATTGCTTTTCTTCATCTTGAAGTCACCATGAGGCCTTCAACAATGAGCTTTACTCATACCTCATTGTTCAAGTTTAAGACGACCCTAGCACCGGTTTGAGTGGAATTCATTACTAGATGTCGAGCAATGCTATATCCATGTCTTTTTACCCGTTGATCCATGGATACAGAATCGACAATAAACATAAAATTAACTGGCAATGTGTTATTGGAATCGCTGTAATCCATTGCCCGACGAATAGATTAAAGGAAAACGATCACACCATTTTAACAACCACTGAGCACTCATCGAGCAAATAGTAAGAAAACCTCGCACAATAAAATCCTGAAAAGTGGGCAAAATAAACAGGTAGTCAGAATAACAATTCGAAGTTAAAATTTGAAAGTAAAATAGTGCATCGATATAAAAAAAAATCTCTCAGGAAAAAGTACACCATATCATATGGGGCATACATCTCACGTGGAATCTTTTTATACTTCACACTGTAGAAGAGACAAACTCCAGTCTAAAATTAACAATGAAGGGATATGGATTAAATGCAAATGAGATAAAGTCTCTTCAAATACATGGTAAAGCCAAGCAATGGAACAACGCTTTGATTGTTGCTCATCATCTTGAAGTCACCATTAGGCCTTCAACAATGAGCTTTACTCATACCTCAAACTAAGTTCAAGACCGCCCCTTGCACCGGTTTGAGCGGAATTCATAGCTTGATGTTGAGCAACGCTACATTCATGTACCTGTATTGGGTTTTATTTGTATGTTTACTTAACTATAGGGAATCGGGACAGATAAAGGGGAGGTTTTGGTACCCATAAACCGGTTTAACCCTACCGCTGGTTTTTGCTAGTGCCGGTACCAAGTCCGGCTGTCCCGAGTTCCTATCGTTGTTTACGTTTGTCTTTTGTCTAATTTGTGTTTTTCCTGTGTAGTTCCCTAGCAGATTGTGGCATGTAATCATAATTTTCAGCCATTGTAGGTGTTTCCTGTTGTCCCTTTTATTTCTTTTTACTCGTTGGTCCATGGATGCGGGATCGTCAACAAACATTAAATTAACTGGCAAAATGTTCTTACAATCGCTGCCATCCATGGCGCGGCGAAAAGACTAATAGAAGACATTTGATCTACTAAAGAAAACCAATAACTGAAAAACAGACCTCACAAAACAACTTATAAAAGATCTTTGAGAGAAGAATATGCTCATAAGTAATTGTTGAGTTTACTAATATAACAGTCGTCTTCAGATGGCTCAAACACGACAAACTAGGGTTCATTTGACATCACTTTTAATATTACTAGGAAATAACCCTACAAAATATCAACAAAAATATCACATGAATAACATTATATTTAATAATATTCACAGACTGGTCAAATAGGTGTATTCGAAATTACTATGTCTCATACTTATTATGTATATCATGGCTGAAGAGGACATCCTCTGTCATTACAGTACTCAAAACATCTATATAGTAGTTTTACTAAATAATAATGAAATATGAATATTATATACAATCATTGCCCTTTCATAAAAGATAAAGGGACATAACTCAGTTCTTATGACTACGTACAAATCTCGTACTGTTACTATCTCTGTAAAATACTTTACATTTACAATATTATAACAAAACATAATAATCCTTACCAATCTATGGGACTAGGTTAAAATATATGACATCTACCATTACAATTTACAAACATATTACACCAGTATGATTCATCTAAACCAGATCAAAGGATCGCCATAATCTATGGACCCTGAAAACAATACACAGTCATAAATAATGTGATCTAGTAAAACCATGATCTACATGCATATTCGAAATATACAATTTCATATTGTAGATATTCAATTTATATAGTAAAAAGTATCATTATATTCTGTCAACTATTTTCACAGAAACAAGTGCATAACAATACAAGCTGACCGTATAAAAAATAGTACGACGGTCATGTGACATTAAACTAAATCTAAAAGGGCAAGGTCACTTTCAAAATCATTCGTACATCTCCCTTTCTTAATTCAAAAATACGGATTCATATATCACATATACTCGTACTCATTTGTTCACTTTCACACGCATAACATATAAAATATGGGTCTATGGGCATACTTACTTTCAAACGGGCAGAACATCCTAACATTCATTTCATACGCCATTCGCACATCACAAAGGACTTAAAATCTAACTTACCAGATATAAAGAATGAAATTATCCAAAGTAGAGTAATCCAAAAACTAAAAGAATACCATCAGTGTATAAGGTACACAAAATATAAAGTCTCTACATAGTTTGAATACAATCTAACAGCTTTAACAAGTTACTGTCATAATTCTGGTTTCCAAATTTTACATTATAACCACCATTACTGAGTTTTCAAAATCTGGGGTGTGTCTAAACTGACCAATGAGAATTAACCAAAAAGGAATTAGCCAGGCGTTGCAATTAAATTTATTACGAGTCGATTAGATAGATAAAATTACCAGTGCGGTCAACCGAAGCGCGACCGATTAGACATGATACATTATAGTCATCTGAGATTTAAATACATGAGTAGCAAATAAAGCTTATTAGAAATCTGGTAAAAGATAATTAGAAATATACAAATAATATAAAATACACACTGTCACACTAATACCTTATGAATAGCCCCGTTTGGTTTTGTTTTTTGGTTTTGTTTTTTTTTTCATATGTAGTTTAAGCTTTTTACATTTTTTCCTTTTGTATTCTTCCAAATGTTTGAGTTTAATCTGCACTAAAGAAAAAATAATGTATTGAAATCTCAGTTTAAGAGCTATTTGTTTTGGGTTTTGCTATTGTAGCAGATATTTTGAAGGTGATACTAAATAGTATTATATAATATGCTTGAAAGGTTCGAGTTTACCAGAATAAAAGACCCGTCAAATAATTGTGTGTTTTAATGCCCATAAAGCACGCTTTACCTCTATTTAGGAAAATAATACGTGCTAAGTAATTAAATTCTCCCGCGTTTCACAGTTTAGCGGGAAACATTTGTTTGAAAGATACTTATGAATATGTATATGAGTACTTCTGTATAACGTGATTATTCTTGAAATTTAAAGTAATTAATTTTGAAAAATCACTTTCTACCCGACAGTAATTGTATCAAGTTTTGTTTTTGTTACATGATTGTAAATCTTTTTTACCGTTTCACCATTTTTCATTTATGAACAACAAAATACCGAAGTCAATGTTAATTTATTTTCTACATATGCGCATTTCGACAACTTATGTCTCATCAGTGCAGATAAAATATCAACGTTTGGAAGTCCACAAACTCAAAGATGTCCAAAAGTGATAGAGAACAAATAACCAATATGATCGAAATGTAAAGCCAAAATAAGCTAAGGACAGAGCTTTGCATGAGGGTGATACTCCTTAGTTTTCAATAAAATATACCAAAATTTAGATATTGTAAGGTTCCAAATAGAATCTGTTTTCGGGTCAGCACCGAAGTACTGACTCCTGGGCTGGTGAATACCATGGGGACTAACCGTCCACCAGCAGTGGCATCGACCCAGTGGTAACAAATAAACGATTTTTCACATTCACTGTGCACATTTTTCATAGTACTTTTTGATAATCTATTTTTATCTCTAATTACTTAATTTACTTTTATTTTTATTTTTTGTTCTTTAATGAAAACATTTCCACATTTTTTACCTTATTATTGTATATTTATTTTGTTGCTGTCCAAAGCGTCACCCCTGAGACGAGCTTTCGATCACTTTGGGTTTGGACACAGGTTTCCTAAAGATCTGCAAAAGGTAGATACGGGTTTTTATTTGCCGGTGGGTTCGTCGATGACGGAGATGTTTTTCATTTTCTTACATTTATGTGCTCATTTATTTTCCGAGTAAACATGATCGATCTCCGTTTAATTATATCATGCCTTGTAAATGTGAAGTATAGATTAATACGTGAATACTTTCACCAATTTTTGGGAAAATAACAAGTTAGTAAATGCTTATTATACATGTATATTGAAAGCGTAGTGAAAAAAATACAAAGTTATTACATGGTTATTCTTGGGCGCGCCATAAAACCGGTTTAACCCACCAGTAATTTTCAAATGCTTGTACCAAGCCAAGACCATTGTGGTAGACAATTTTTTCGTTGGTTTCCACCTGATTTTTTTTTGTTTCATGGACTTCACCTCTTGACCATTCTGCTCGGCAGTTTTGTTTTTACCTTTATTTACTATAACCATGTCACCATTTTGTACCTCTGCTGGTTGACATTTATTTCCCAGAGGGTATTGCTACTTGGAAACTTTATTTAACCATCATGAATAACAAAGTTATAAAGAACAACATGCCGGCTTGGACAAAATTCTTTTTTTACTTAATACCAGTTAGATCCTTTCTCTTAACTATCTACGATCTTTCAATAGCAATTGCTGTTGAGTTGCTGTCACACACCGTAATGGAAAGGGGGTATGGTGCGCAAAAAAAACCGCATTAACCCACCATTTATGTACAAAGTCAGAACCATTGCGGGTGGCAATTATGCCGTTTGCTTCCACCTGATTTGTCTTTTTGTCTCGTTGATTTACGCAGTAGAAGGTATTGACAGAATAGTCTTCAAGAACCCATTAAATTAGATTGGGATCCTATGAGTTCAAGACTTTACAAGTATACTAGCCTCTCACCGATACTGCCGTTGTCTAACAAACCTTTAGCTGAGTTTTGAGTTTGGTTTTTCTTACGTTTAGATTTTATCCGCAATGAAGAGACGCAAGTTGTCGAAATGCGCATATGCAAAATAAAAATTTGCAGTAACCTCGGTATTTAGTTATTTGTTACCATTGGGTCGATGCCTCTGCTTGTTGACTGTTAGTCCCCGAGGGTATTCACCAACCCAGGAGTCGGTACTTTGGTGCTGACACGAAAGCCGATTCTAATTGGAACCTTACAATATTTAATTTTTGTAATTTTTGTTGAAACTAAGGAGTATCTCCCTCATGCAAAGCTCTGTCCTTAGATGAATTTGGCTTTCTATATAGATCATATTTGGTAAATTCTTCTCTATCAGTCTTTTTACATCTCTGACGTTATGGTCTTCCAAGCGTTTAGATTTTATATGCACTGAAGAGACGTAAGTTGTCGAAATGCAAATATATAGAATCATGTAAATCAAAATACAGTAACCTCGGTATTTAGTCAGTAGTCGGTACTTTGGTGCCGACACGAAAGCCGATTCTATTTAGAACCTTACAATATTTGATTTTTGTAAATTTTGTTGAAATTAAGGAGTATCTCCCTCATAAAGCTCTGTCCCTAGCTGATTTTGGCTTTACATGGTAATTATACCCCCGCTCCAAAGGAGGAGGGGGTATACTGTACTGCCTGTGTCCATCATTCCGTAATTCCGTCCGTCACAACTTTCGTAAAGCTTTTCTCTGCAATGGTAAATGATACAAACTTGAAATTTTGTCAGAAGCTTTGTGTAGTCATGGCATATTGTAGGATACATTTTCAGACCTGTAGGGATGCTACTTTCTTTTACCAACTTAGTCAATTTTTCATCATTCTTTCCGTCCGTCACAACTTTCGTATAGCTTTTCTCTGCAATGGTTAATCATACAAAATCGAAATTTTGTCAGAAGCTTTGTGTAGTCATGCGATATTGTGGGATGCATATTCAGACCTGTCTGGATGCTACTTCCAGTTTACATACCATGTCAATTTTTCAGTATTCGTCCCTCCGTCCGTCCGTCCGTCACAACTTTCGTAAATTTTTTATGGAATGGTAAATGATACAAACTTGAAATCTTGTAAGGAACATGCCATACTGTGGGATGCATTTTCAGACCTGTGGGGATTCTACTTCCTATTAACCGACTTAGTCAAGTTTTCATTCTGTCTGTCCGTCACAACTTTCGTAAAGCATTTCTCTGCAATGGTAAATGATACAAACTTGAAATTTTGTCAGAAGATTTGTATAGTTATGCCATATTGTGGGTTGCACTTTCAGACCTGTTGGAATGCTTCTTCTTGTTTACCGACTTTTTTAGGTTATTAGAGGCTGGAAGATGAGAGTGGGGGTATTACTAGTGAGCATGGGCTCACAGATCCCTTGTTTGTTCTCTTTCAGTTTTTAAACATCTTTGACTTTATGGTCTTCCAAACGTTTAGATTTTATTTGCACTGAAGAGACGTAAGTTGTCGAAATGCGCATATGCAGAATCAAAATTAACAGTAACCTCGGTATTTAGTTATTAGTTACCAAAAGGAAACGGGATAAATATAGAGGAGATTTGGGTACCTATAAACCGGTTTAACCCTATAGCTGCCTTTTGCTAGTACTGATACAAGTCCAGCTATCCCGAGTTTCTATATTGTGTCTTTTGTCTTATTATTGATTTTGTTTCGTTTGCAGGTCAATTGTGACAAATAGTTGTGATTTTCGGCTATTGTAGATGTCTCCTGTTATCTTTTCTTTGCAACTTCGCCTCTTGAAAGCTCTGGTTGTTAATTTTGTTATTTCCCCAATTTATATACACCAAACACAATTCTGACATTAAAATTGCATATAAAGAAATAGTTGAAAATGCATTCTTTCGTTTGCAGACACTCCATGTGGACAAGTTCCTGTCATGACAGTGGATGGAAAACAACAGATACCTCAGTCTATGGCCATTTGCAGATACCTAGCACGTGATTTAGGTATGTATTGAAATACAGTAGCTAAGTTCTGTTCACAAGGATTCTTTAATTTGCTGTGATAAAAAAGATTTTTATGTATCAGTTCATGGTTAAAATGTTGCGTCTAACTCATACTTTCTTGGACTTAAGCTAAATTGAATAGAATAAGCAACGTACTAATTCCTTGATTTTATTTTAACTCGAACGCGAGGCTGAGAGTTCTTAAATTAATATAAGAAAGATACTAGTAACAGGAAACACCTACAGTGGCCGTAAACCACAATCACATGCAACAATATCCACGAGGGAACCGCACGAGAAAAACAATAAAATGACAAAAGACAAACATGGACAACGATAGGAACTCGGGATAGCCGGACTTGGTACTTAAAACCATCCGAGAAAGTCACGTGAGGCTTCAGGCCTATTAACGTATTTAAAGAGCTACATGCTTCCGACCAAAATATACTGCGTAAATTTCTTTAAAAATCCTTTTTTGTAAGTCGAATATTGACGGTGTTGTTATTTAGAATTGATATTAACATACAGTACATAAATATTCACAGTATTTACGTCCCTGTCTCTTGGAATAAATCCAGTAATACTGTAGCGTAAGAACTTTGTGAAAGATTAAAATAACATGTTTACCTGTGTCATGTGTGATATTTATAGCAATGGAATCGACATGCATA
>MJUU01059350.1:11610-27547 GCA_002080025.1 Modiolus philippinarum | reverse complement strand
CCTTGATCAAATCAGTTCTCTAAGGCCAATAAAGCATATTAGTTCGTTATTTTCTATGCAGCAGTTCTTTTGATGACCACGAAGTTTTGTCATGTGTAGATTTTCAGGGCTTTCGAGTTTCAGCTCCATCGGATCCGATGGAGCTCCGGAGCTTTGATTATATTTAAGGTACACAGCAATTAGTATCCGTAGGATTTTGTTGTAAGTCGAACCAATCCTAATCAGATAAAATCTTTAATAAAATGTATGGGTCACCGTGATTAGAGTTTCTACACTTGAGATCAAAGTTTGCTAACTTTTAGCCATTTTCACTTAAAAACACATAGAACGCAAGGCGAAAATATGAGATGCAATTGTTTTTAGCTTAATAGAAATGAACCTTATTATATATATTGTTTTGAATAGAAAGGCTATAGTATAATCTATCAATCACAATAAAAAAGTATATGTCACCGTGCTTTTAACAGATTTATTTTTCAGTTTTCGAATTAAACATCATTTATAAAAAAGGGAGCTTAAAATATGACGTTTTACATTTGGCAGCCAATTAATGACGCCACGAAGGAAAAAGCTTTCAAATTACTGTTCCTACACCCCTATATCCGACCTTTTATATTTTATATGTGCGATTTAATTGCGCATTGGAACAGTATCTATCTACCATTTAGTCGAATCAAATTTGGCAGAAAACAGTTCTTTTTCAGGCTCAAATAACTGTTTCATGCCAAATTTTTGACGTCTTATATATTTAAGATTACATGGATTTCAAAAACTTTTTCCTGATGCGATTCTATTAGGAAAGCTTTTCAAAACTAAAGATAAAAGTTTGCATTCTGTTTTTTTCTGAAACTCTTCCCCTTAATACATTTTTTTCCAAAATTGTATGCGCAAAGAATAAAAGAGACAACAAAAGTCCGAATCGATCAAAGGAAGAGACCAGTAAGGAAAATCCGTATAACATAAAACAGAATCAGGGAAACACAATCCAACACAGAACATTTTTGGCAAGCCGTCATATTCCCGACTTGGAACGGGCATTTTATAAAATACGAATACTGGACATCCGAGTCGTGTTCAAACCGGAATCAAGTTCTGATACTAAACGAAAGAAAATCAATACATCAATACATAGAGAGAGAATCACTAATTAATGAACATTGTTTAGCTAAGGGGATTTTACATTGAATATCCTGTAGCGCTTCAGGTTAATTGTTTTTCGTCTATTAAACTTAAAGAATTGTCATCACAATTATAAGTATACACTTTAATTTCATAAATATTTTGTTTTTTATGCATTATATAGGTATCATACCACCATTGATTTTTTCCTATTTGTCTTTGTAAAATTGGTCATTTTCTGAGAACCATAGCACATTTACTGTCGTTTCAAATAAAACGAAACTTCTTACCTAATTAATTAGATATACTATGAACCTCCAAAAAAATTTTTTAGGACAACTTTCATTTAATATAAGAAAATGCCCATTACCGGAAGTATACTACTATCAAAAATCAACTTTCACCTTCACTGCCAATCCGTGAAATGGTCATGTCATTGTTTTCACCAAAAAAAAATTATTACAACTAATAGGAATAAAATAAAGATTTTTTGGGTACCTAAGATGTTCAGCTTTCAAACAGTATGCAGGTTAATTACATTGGATACAGAACTATTTCAATCATCCCATAGAAATATCCATACTCCATTGATAAGTACTATTTTAACATACAACCTTTGGCGGACGAATTTCCTTTTGGTGGTATGATACCTATATATGTATTTCAATAAGTCAAAAATCCAGTCACTCCGTCTTACTGGTATTTCAGGCGACCGTTTCCGCCTTCAATTACACGAGAGTTCCTATCTCGAAAGGCCCGTATTAATGTTTCTAGAATATTTGTGCTCCTTGCGGTCTACTTCTTATAAAAATCGAATTCATGAGTTCATTTTTAAGGCATTTGTAAATGTAATTAAACATAGCCAGGAAGAGCATCAGAATGCTCAATTGCATATTAAAACTTTTGAATCAGAATAATAACAAACAAAAAAAAAACAGCTATATTTACTTAACACAAGGTTGTAGATGAAACGCTAGAACTCATTTTGACAGAAAATTCAGTATTAAATCACAAGAGTTCTAGCATATTGATCTCTGAGATAAATTCAAGGTTTCTCGGGCTTTTGAAAGTTGAATCGAGAGACATTTTACATTTCATTGTAAAGGTGACTGAAAACGTCTGATTCTCTAACTTCGTTTCTACAATTTACATACTAAGTTATTACAAAAGCAATCAGAAATCATCGAATCTCAAAGAAAATGCCATTACAAATCTTATTCGTGTAGTTTTTAAAATTCGGGTTCCCGCGGAAGGTAAGTGTATCGATTTCAAAATGTATCAAGTCATAATAACTATTGTCTACCCTTCTCTGAAAACTCACAACTGACGTTTTTTTTTACTTTGAAAATGTCATACGGAAATGTCGAGGTGAGTTTGAATGGTGCGTGTTTTACAACAATAAAGACAAGTGGACGATTTCAACGTGATTATTTTCTCATGAATATGGGAATCATCTTGTCACGTGATTATTTTCTCATGAATATTCATGAGAAAAACCGACCTAACCATATTTAGGGAAATTAGTGTGCTCTTATGCTTTTTGTTTATTACTGCAGATATGTATGGAAAAAACAACCTGGAAAACACAATGTGTGACGTTGTCTTAGAATGTATCAATGACGTAATAAATGAAATGGTCAAACTTTTCTTTGAAAAAGATGAATCAAAAAAGGTAAATATTTGCCGACTAAATGGATTAAACCTATCAGCTATTAGCTATGAACCAAAGATTTGTTAGACATACCACCCCTCTGTTGAGTATACCACCCTTCAGTCAAGTAAACCACCCATTATAATTATACAGTGACCTCAAAGACTTACTATATATAAAAGTAATAATACAGTATACACATACTGGCTGGCTGCATTAGAGGATAGTATTAAATACATACTGCATGTTGAAGAGTGTGTTATGCTGGAATATCATGCACAGGAAGTAAATTTATCACTTGAGACGTAGTCGAGGGTGATATATTTTCTGAGTGTGATATTCCAGTATTACACCTTCTATACAGGCAGTATGTGTTATTTTATACTAAATAAACTTAACAATACATACATCACTCAAGTAACACAAACGAAAAATATTAAAAAAACACCACCTAAAAACAAACAAGCAAACAAAACCGAATAACATAGCAATAGAAAAACATACAGTTTACAAATAAATATCACCATTGAAACATTAAATGTACTGGAATATCACACTCAGTAAATACCGGTATATCAATGTTCGTTAAAAAGTAAAATTGGCAGAATTTTTTTTTATTGATATCAGTTATTTTAAGATTCGGTAAAAACGACTTAAAAAGTAGCAGAAGAAGGGCCAAAGTATGTCGCGTGAATCAACAGTTATATAGGTAGTTTATCACTGAATTAGAATTGAAAGTAAATTTTAAAAAGTTTTCAATAATTTTCCATGGAAACAGTCGGAAATTAAGTAATCTTCACAAATGTCGATTGCCATGTATTCATCTGTTGTCAAGTAGTTCCAAAGTACTTATTTAAATTTGGAATATTCTACTCTTTGTTAAATGCAATCGACCGACTTGGATATATATGAATAAAGGAAAAAATCGCAGTTATATCATATTTTGGGCGAGTTTAAGATTTTCAAAGGTGTAGTGAGTGAAGTTTTACTATGTTCAGTCTTAAAACACCGATTCTGCCAATAATTAACTCTGTCATTATTAGTTAATCTTTTTTGTGTGTCAATATTTTACTTGGTTAATAAACTAAATAAAACTATCAATTCTACATAGTAAAAATTATTTTTCAGTTGTACGGGGCGTGTAAAGCGAAAACAAATTATGACTGGGCTTCAATTCGATCATTATGAAATTTTTTTTTCTATTACAGGCAGAACTAGAAAAGAATCTGTCAGACGTTACATATCCAAAGTTCCTAAAGTATCTTGAAAATATGTTAACAGATAATGGGGGAGAGTGGTTAGTTGGTGACAAGGTAAATTTTATTTACAAAAATAAAAATGATGAAAATTGACAATAAAAACAATCGTTTATGTGATTAAAACATTTTCTTTTAGTTTAATTGTCATCAAAATATTCTATTTTGGACACTTGTTTAAATAACCAAAGACAACAAGGTCTTTGATATATTTTTGCAAAATTTGATCTAACTATATGAACTTTGTTATGAACTAACCTTATGATTAATTAACTACATTTGAAAACTGTATATTCAACCTTTTAAGTAGACAGTTAATTTTGGAAAACTTGATTGTCTACTGTTTCTGTATTTAGTGTTCTATAAAAAAAATTCATATTCGACAAACAACGTCCAAAAACAAATATATTCGGACTTAACAGATTTTAGTAATACACTTTGTTATTTATAGTTTTATTGTAAATAAATAACTCAATACCGAAGTTCCTATGAATTTAATTACTGCATTTCGACAATTTATGTCTCATCAGTGCAGATAAAATCTAAACGTTTGAAAGACCATAAGCTCAAAGATATTTAAAAACTGAAAGGGAGCAAATACAGCAAAATTCGAAACACATGCGCGTTTCTTTAAACGGCCTAAACAAACAATGTGCACGATCTCTGTGTTATATGTCTATCAATCGGACGTCAGTCATATGCATTTCAATTGATATTCACGTATCGAATAAAGAAGGGCGTTCTGTACGTCAATCAATTATCTGTCAAATTCATTGATCTTCAAATACAGCAAAATTCGAAACACATGCGCGTTTCTTTAAACGGCCTAAACAAACAATGTGCACGATCTCTGTGTTATATGTCTATCAATCGGACGTCAGTCATATGCATTTCAATTGATATTCACCTATCGAATAAAGAAGGGCGTTCTGTACGTCAATCAATTATCTGTCAAATTCATTGATCTTCAAATATCTTTTATTAAGATTTCTTTTGTGTAATGCTTAAAAAATAAAAAGACATTATTTGTACGATGATCAGAAATGATTTATCGAAAGTATGATAATGTATGTTTTATAAAATATGCTTTAAGCAGATTTAATTTACAAATTTTGAAATTCTTGAAAAAGTTTTTATAAGGATTTCCGAACAATTTATTTTAATTTGAAATCCTGTCCCAAAATCCTGGCAATCATTCACCACTTTCCCGTTTCAAAGGCGGAAAAAATATTATATTAAGACTTTTAAAGAGGCCACATTTCCCCTATTCATTGGCTAAATTTTCAGCGGTTCCAGCGTCACGTCATATATACTGTCCCGTCTTCCCGTAAACTTTTTTGTCACGATCCCGTTTGCCTAAAAAAGGCGATCCTACTTCAAGCTCATACCTCATTGAGACCCACGTAACACAAACAATTCTCGTTAAACCCCTTTTCAAGCTTCTGATGGCGGTATATCGTGGCAAACCTTTTCTACTGTATATAAAGTATGGAAGTTTGTATACATCACCCGTGTGCTGTGTAGATATAATCATGTATTCAAATTCATGCAACACGGGCATTTCTTCTTGCAGATTAAGAACGTCAATACGATCACCCTTTGCACGTCGCAGACAAGTATATAATTTGTACAAGTAATGTGTTTTTTTTTTGTTTTTTTTTTTTTTTTTTTTTTTTNTTTTTTTTGCTTTTGTATTTTTGATTTTTTTTTGTTTGTTTTGTTTTTGTTAGAAAAAAAAATAGTAAGTCATAGATATTTAACGTATACACTATAAAACGAAAAGGATGTGCGCACAAATGTGTTGTTACCTGTGGATCCAGATTTTGGAAATCGAGGGTTCCGATGAGGTGGAAGAAAAAGGATTCTAGTCGATGTTTTGACCAATTTTGTCAATTTTTGCCTGAATTCTACACGAAAAGAAAATCCAGTGGAACCTCCTCTGGATCTGCCAATGTGCCAAATTACTGATACAAAAAGAATCAATAATAAAACTGAATGAAACAAAAATCCTACCTTTATTTCTTTAATTATTTCTCTTTGTAATTGTATCCATTGTAACTTTTTCATTTTAAGATTGAAGATTTTATTAAACTCTCTGACAGTGTACACTTTAAAAAGAGGCAAATACAAAAAACACAAGTTATCAAACAAAAACAGATAAACATAATATTAATATTGCTCAATCATATTATAATATACATCAGGTAAAATCACATTTCAAAGACAACGTGAATAAAAATCATATCGAGTAGACCGAATTTTACCGAGTGCGTACTTTTTAAATGCCCTGCGTAGATTATAACAGAATTTTGAACTAAAGGATAATACATTTTTCTATTCCAAAGTGCAAGGAGGAGATTTACATATGGATAGCAAAATAGTGAAAATTATAAATGACTGGATATATTTCTTCAGAGAAGTAAACTTCACGTTTATATACAGTGATATGTGAAGTACATACCAAACAAGATGTTTTTGAAGGAATCAACAGAAACAGGCATTTTGTCTGGATTGAATTTATGTATCTTTCTTTGTCTCCTCTCATGGTTCATAGTGCATATGTCGTAAGTTTTTGTTCTGTTTTGTTGTGTTTTTATTTCAATTCTTTTTTTTATTTGTTTAGTTTTTGTTTTGATTTTGTTTTTTGTTTTTGTAAAACTCCAAATGTTTGCACTACAACAAGTAAACTTCAGGACCATCTGCATACAAGGCGTTATCATATTATTATTTTTTTACTCAAACCTGAATCCCGGGACCTGGATACTATCATGTCATAATTTTGGGTACTCTTCTTAATTTGTATTTATTTACATAGAAGTGTTTGTATACAGTCACCGGTCATTTTTTTATCTTTTAAAATGACATTCGGAAATCCGACCAGGTGGTAAAAGGTTTACATTAAGATAACAAAAATAAAATACATGAAGATAACACACACAAAAAAAACAACACCAAAACAAATAAACAAATTGAGTAAAATAACAGAACATAANTCAAATCATGGTGACAACAGTAAAACTTCTGTAAAAAATTGTAACAGTTGTTGAACTTAAACCTAGAAGTATTAGTTTTTGAGACAGTTTTTTAGCGCCTTTGACAAAATAACTGTATTTATCGTATGCACGTCAATACTGAATGAGTTGTGAAATGTAGACGCAATATTGATGTGAGAAAATTTCCGCTCAAAAACTAGAACTTCACTAGTGGAAAGTCGGAATCATTTTGCAGTATACTGTATTGCATGTGCAAATTCAATACAGTATAGTACATTGTAAAACATTTTTCGGTTGAGATTATTGAAACAGCTGATTACAATTTTCGTTGAAACGCTTAAGATTTCAATGGAAACAAAACCTACTATGCTATAATGGAAATAAAACCTACTATTCTATACTATATTATATTTAGCTCCCGTTGCTTTTTACATTCTGAAATATAAATGATCATTAGTTTGGCCATGTATTGACAAATCTTCAATTTATGTCTTCTTTATAAATATGTTTTATAGTAGAGTGCCCAAGAGACAATTTTTGCGAATTTGGGTTAACGGAATAACACACACCTGCCTTCTGCATGTTCGGAAAGAGGTTTCGAAATAACTATATCGTATTCATTTTGCTATGGTAACAATATATTTGAAATGAGGTCAAAGGTTAATTCTTTTTTGAAAATTTTGATACCACCAAAAGTTAGCTTCAATTCTCCAATAAAACTGCCATAAAATTTAAAAATTCCTTGGAATTTTTAATGGGGTAATTTGCGTGTGCATCTTTTTATAACGATTAGTTTTTGTTTTTTTTTATTCAACAAGTTTCCGAGTTGGCATTTATTTTGAAAACCTGTTTTTTCAAATATTTGAACCTCCTTAATATAAGAGGGTCTTTCCATTATAAGGAACTGTCAATTTCTAACTTTTATAAAACAATTTTTAAAGGAAACACTTAATCTAATTTTAAGCCTAATCTCTCAAAAATGAATAAAAATTCTGCAAAATAAATCATACTTATAAAGCCAATTTTCCTAAACCACGTTCGAGCATAAAACTTGGTAAGACCGTCGATACATAACCCACTAAAATTATCCGAATTGATACAGAATTTGATTTTAAATATTTAAATCAGTATATGTGCATCGAAATTCGAAAGGCGAGCCATGTAAAATTGTCGGCAGATTTACGTAAATTGGCTGGGTTCGGGTTCTATCAAGAATTTTTGTCGATGTAAGGAATTGAGTAATCTCGTTGTACACCAAAACATTTTTCAAGTGTTTTCGTTTGCACATCGAAATTAAATTTTGAAGGTTTTTTCCGCAAATTTGGGCATTTTATTTGTTGATTTCTCAGTAACGTTAAACATTTCACTCATCATTTTTGGAAGATATGTTCATTTTGTATTTGTATTTCCGATCAAAGTCGAATATGTTGGAAACTAAACGTATTTTTTTCATATTGAAAAAAATGTTAATTTAGTACTAATAAATTACAAAAAGATTAAAAAATAACTTGCATTTTAGGGTCCTAATAAATATTTCAGACTCGGACTTCTTTAACAGCATTTTAGAGAATGCTATTGTTTTCTAAACTTTAAAGTTACCATATCCCAAACTCCGCTAAACAGTATCCTAAAAAACGAGGAATTACAGAAATCTTGACCAAAGAAAATTACTACGACAGCAAAAAGTATTAAATTTAAAAGTTGTTCTAGCATCCAAAACAAAAATTAGCCGTGTTTGATTCCGTTAATCCTAACTCGAAAACTAAGCGACTTTTTGGACCTTGAGTACCTTACTATTAGTAGATTTAGAGCTTACCGGGATGGCTCACGCCGAATTTTAATTTCTATTAGCAGCACCGTGCTTACCATTCGGAGAACCTGACTTTGTAATGAGTCCTCTATAAACTTTGTTCAATTCCAAATTTTCGTCTGCAGATGAATTTTGCCCGGAATTTACATTTGTACGATAATGTCCGAATTTGCATTTGCGTTTTTGTACACTTATGCGAAGGGAAGCAACTCTACACGGGGAAAACTCAACGATTTCCAACGTATACTAAAAAATGTAAAACAAATTTCTCTTGACCTGTACTGTTTCAATACTTCATCTTTGGTTACCTTTGTCAAAATAATAAGACCTTTATGTTAATGTTATCAAATTGCACATTTCAATATACCCAAATTCAGCGGATAGATCATCTGAATGCAAAGAGAGAATAAAAACGAAAATTTTTAAAGTTAAGACCTGTAAATTCTGCAGAAAAAAGAACCATTCCCCTTCTTAGGATTAATTACCAGAAACATATTGTTCTTTTAAAAACAGAATTAATAAAAGTCACCACTCTTCAGAAATACAACTAACATTCAAATATTTGGAAAAAAACATCAACATTAAATATACAGTAGTGATGTACATGTAGATCTTTACATGAATGAAATTAAACTCTGAAAACAAACAAGGAGTTCCAAATAAACCAACGATATTAAAAAAATATACTTCGGAGGAAAAACAATCATGGCCAATAAGTCTGCAACCAGATAAGTTGAATAAATCAACCCCGATTAGTCCACTTAATTATCTGACAAGTAGGGGGCAGAAATATGCCATCATAAGGGGGAAGAAATATACCACAATAAATGTATGAGTTTTCAGTTTTATTTTGCAGCTCTCAGAAGCAGCATTATGAGTTCTGTTGCAGTGTTTCTTTTTTGATTATACCAGGTCAACTAACGCAAAAATGAAAGACATGCGAGACAAGACGTAAATATTTAAGCCTGAGAACCTTTCTATTGCTGTTTTGAAGTCATATAGGTACCCATATCACCAGTATTAACAACATTCAGTAACTTCGGTATTTAGTTATTTATTTATTCATTATTTATTGATAAATATCAATGAGCGATAAGTCAGTTTCATCACATCTATGTAACGTTTTTCACAGCAAAGTAACTTTTATTAACACATCTAGTACAATGTACATCCGAAAACACTCATTTTTTCACAGCAAAGTAACTTTAACACACCTAGTACAATGTACCAATATGGTGAGAAATCCGAAAACACTCATTTATAGCCTGACTAGAATATAATTACGATTTATAGATTACAAAATGCATTCATAACGTAAATGTAAAAGACAGCCAAAAATATCACTCTTCAAGAGCCAAAATGTTAGATTTTGAAAGAATACACCTTTACTCATTCCCAACTCCATAAAGAATGTACTCAACAATATTTCAGACAATTCAATATATATTCAGTGCGGTATGAGGAAAGTTTATTGGATAGACCGTTTCAATTGACAATTGAAAGAGAGGCAAGCAGACTTGAATAATGGTACATAGTACAATGACTAGAAATATTCGCTATTTCAAACCATAACTATAGAACTATTCTTTGTAGGACCATAAAGATGCCATGTTGGAGCATGTTTGATCCTCCTTTACCTTAAAAAGTAAAAGTTGTAACAGGACTTGATTACAACAAACGGGTGCCTTTTCAATGCAGTATTGTTAACAAGAGTTGTCAGAAGACAACATAGGTTGCCGGGGATAAAAATTACCTCGATGACAACAAATTTTTCGTAATTGTAATGTTTTAAAAATTTTCAAATGTGCAATATGGAAGTCACATTTCAAATATAAAATCCCTGCTTCTTAAAGAATAGCTCACAGCTATTATTCATTTTTTAAAAATTTCCCTCGGGGCATTGATAAGGTCAAAATGTCTACAGCCATGGTACTACCAGAAGGCTGTCGTCACAGGGAAGTCACATACCAAATATAAACACCCTATCACTAAAAAACTTACACTAGAAGTAAAGCTAAAGTATTTTAAAGATTACCTTGAAGGCAAAGTCAAGGTCAAAATGTCTACAAGTATGGTACATCAAGAAAGCTCTCGTCACAAGGAAGGCACATATAAACATTCTAGCTTCATAGGTCTCCATTTCACAAGCAAGATTAAAGATTTTCCTGACGCCGACACTGGGGGTATGACAATAGCTCTCCGGACATTCGTCCCGGCGACCTAAAAATGACTTGTGGATTTTGTCTTTTTTGCATTTACTTCATATCTTTCATTGTTTATTTAAATTAACTTATAAAATACTGTTCAATAATAAAAAAGATCAGAAAAATATTATAGAAAATGAACAAACGTTCAAAAAATATAAACACTACAAAATTCCAGGCCTCTTGGTTAAAAGCTGCTAGAGGAGTTGTTTAAACAAAATACGTACCCTGACAATAAACTACTATCAAAAATGACGAAAATCAACTATCTGTGAAATCTAGAAAAAAATATACATAAGACAACCAAAGAAAGAGTTGCAAATGTTCAATGTATATAGAAACACTATGCAAATTTACAGATCTCTTTGTTAAAAGCTAAGATAGGAATACACAGTATTCACAGTGAATACACAATACGTATCCTGATAATAGAACATTGTCAAAAATCCAGTAAGTTCAAATATTTGTAAAATCGGGAAAAAATTGCAAACAACTTAAAAAGTGCAAATGTTCAAACCATGCAAAGTTTCAGATCTCTTGACAATAAGCTGTTGATAAGACAAAATTGTCACCCTATGTGGGAGCGGCAGACAGACAGACTGACGGACGGATAGACGAACAGACAGACAGGCTAAAACCTTTATGCAATGTACTTCACTTGCTAGGGGTTAAATAATTAACATCGTTTATTTATTTCCCTTCATAGGCTTAATAATTATATCCTACGAGGTTTACTGGAAGAAAAAAGTATTTTTGCTCGATTTTTAAATGAAAATCATTCTAGAAAATGCTAGCAAACCATCTGATCCAGAACAATTCTATACACAAAAACTATAAAAACTATATCGTCACAGAACATTTGATCATAAGCAGGGTAAAATTTATTTCAAAGAAAGCAAACCTTTCTTATTGGTCTCACAGTTGTAAAAATTAAAGAAAAACATTTTTTTCTTGTGATTTTTATGTCATTATTTGGGAAGGCATCAACAAAAAATATCAAATAACTTATCATATTTCAAGTATGTACCTCACAAGTTCTGTACACTTGGTCAACTTTAGGGGCTCCAAGGAAAACATACAAATCCAACACTTACATCGCAATCACTAAATTGTGTTATAAATGAGCACAATGTGTACTTAAAATCCTAGCCAACAACTAATTTTTCTTTTGAAATGCACATTGATTACCCTTCTGGTGCACCTGGTGATACCTCAGTTTGTAGGGGTTCACAGTGCTAGTGCTTTAGTTATGTGGCGTTTTTGTTCATTTTTGCTTTATTTGTTTTGTCTTTGTCATACTGTTGTTAATTGCCGTGATTTTGGATTTATGATTTTAGAATTCCCCCTTTCCTCATTCTTGCTTCGGTATTCGTTTGCCGATATATATTGACTTCATCATCAATTTACAAACTTTAAGTACGAAAAGCAAGTTGAGACATACTTATTGAGACAAGATCTTCAACCAAGTAATCTTTCATTTTTGGACAAATACCTCTATTTTACGTTGTTTCTCCCACTGTTAGAATATAGGGGAACAAATGTACCAATGTGAAGAGCAGGCAATATCAAATCATAAATAAGTTATTAAGTTTTCTTCCACGTATTTAATATTACAGATATGCTGTGTTTATTTATTTACTACAAAAGTGTATATAATTATACATATAAGTATGAAAATATTAAATTCAAAAATCGGTCTTTGGTCGTTTTGCTAGCCATGCTTTAATACTTGGTTGTTGCTTAATTTTATCGAAATGTTTTTTCGCATCTTTAAAATCTTTCAAAACAGCATCTCCAAACAGTGATTCTATTCTGTCCACTTGATCAAAAAAGGCAAGGTCTGCAACAGTAATCTGAAAAGATACGGATATGCAATACAATAATATATGTGCCTAGATACATTTGGTAAGAATTTTCTTTGTCGACATTCTGGAACTTTTAACTGGCGTGTTTAAATTTTAAATTTATTGTTTTTCGTTTATTGATTTTTTTAATAGAGCCCGAATTATTTATGGAAAACACAGCTTCACATATTTAAAGATATGTTTCTAAATTCATATTTTAATTAATTTAAATCATATACTAGTAAACAGAATTAAACCTTAATTAACACTTTACTTCTGAAATCTTCCTTAGAACAAAAAACAAGGACTAGATGCAGAACAAAGAATTTTTCACATGCTTTGCAGAAGATGCGTACCCTGTGTCACTCCTTTAGCAAATCGCTAGCCAAGGGGTTACGATCCGCTCGAGAGGAGCGAATCGTAACCCTTGCCCAGCGAAGATGCTCTTTTAGGGTTTCATATAGACCTGTCTATCTAGTTTCTCATAATCGTAAACAAGTATGTGAGGTTTGTATGTCAGTATTCTATGCATCTTTGTACTTTTCATATAAAGTTTTTACCAATTAATAAAGAATTCGTCGAGGACTTAAAAGTTTCTCTCTCCTAAAAATTGATTATTTTGTGAACAAGGGGCCCCCTTTCATCAAAGATTTTACGACAATTGTAAGTCGTTAGTCTATATGAATTGTTAAAGTGTGTTGTGTCATTGATATGTGTGTCAACAAACAAGTCTCATAGAGTAAAGAGATTTTTTTTGAGTCAAAACGTTTTTCATTTCTTTGCATAAACTGCAGAAAAATCATCAAAACAATGTTTATAGGATTGGAATGATTTACATTTTGCAATTGAATAAAATGTGAAATTATAACTAATATCTTTTATACAAAGACAGGAAAGACTTGTGGGACAATGGAGGAAAAATTTCATTCTGTCATTCAAACCAAACCACCGGTAACACATGGTTTATACTCAGTAAAACATTCCTATTTGTATTGTGAAAAGGGTGCCCATTTGATAGCAACCTTTTTAGGAAGGGTATTAAGGCCTCCAATTTTGTATGCAAAAAGGATCACCAATTGGACCAAAAATAACCAATAATCGATAATATGCATGCTTTCAATGTCTGATAATGTCAGTATCATAGAACTGGAAATAATGGAATCACTGTCTATAGGTATGTCTTGTGCAGATTGCTGTGTATTGGTAATACTTGTCTCTGTCCATACCCACCATCTTGATGGAAATTTGCATATTAATATTTGCAATAAACAAATATATTGAGCTTGTTAAAACAGAAATTCATCACGGCTTATTTTTTACTCTTAATACCCTAAAACTATTAAAAATGTTTCTGATATTAGAAGGGACAGTTTAGCAGAAACTTTTGATACATAGAGCAAAGGATGCATTTGATATTATAGAATGTTCAAAATAAACAAAATTACATATGAAAAGTCAAAGTCATGATTTTGTCATAATCGATGTATAATGTTAATCAAAGTGTTAAATCTTTCCTCCTAGACCTAAAACAAGTAAAACGACCACATCGCAATGTAATAACCTTTGAGGTAAGTGTAATTTTACTTGATAATAAAATGGAATAAACAATAAAAGGATATGGAGTAAATGAACTTGAGACAAAGTCTCTACTAAAATATTATAAAACCAAGCAATTGAACAACGCTTGATGTTGTTCCTTATCTCAAGTCACCACGAAGCCTTCAACAAAGAGCTGTGCTTATTCCTCAAACTAAGTTGTAGACGGCCCCTAGCACCGGTTTTAGAAGAATCCATTGCTAAAATTACTGGCAAAGTGCTCTTACAATCACTGTCATCCATTACCAGACAAAAGCTCTAGTGCCCAAGCTATTCAATTACAAGATAAAGACAATCATATGGCACTCGACAAGTCGTTTGTAAGAAAACTTGGCGCTTTAAAAGGATGAGTTGAGGGCACTATAAACAGGTGGACAAAATAACATTGATAATTACAACAACAAAAAAATAATAAGATGAAAAGCCGTACGGGAAATTCTCTAAAGAACAAGAACACTTTATTAGATATACAGACATCATTAACAAGTAATGATTATCTAGTACCATTTATGAGTTAAGTTATGTTCCAACAGCGCCTGCATATAGAGTTTACATCTCCCAGCTCATTTGCTACTCAAAGGGCTGTGGTCGATATAGTTACTTGCTTGGACGAGTCCGGTTGCTCACAAATAAGCTACTTAAACAAGGGTATGTTACCAAGTCATCACTCCAGAAGTTTTACGGTCGAAATCACCATCTTGTGTACCGCTTATGGATATCTCTTTCCCAAATGACAACATATCTTTCACTTTAAAACTTAATTGGATTGGACTTTACTACCGGATTTGACATGTTAATTACAGCGGATGTCTTATAAGAAGCAGGAGAGGCTTACTCAACCGGTGCACCTGGCCTCACTCATGGTTTTTTATTTGGTCTGTGTCGTTCATCTTTGTACGTGTGGGTGTCTTCATTTTTCTTTCCTGTGCCGTACTCATGTTATGTCTCTGTTTATTGGGTTTTCCGATGTTGCCATTGTCCTTGGATTTTTCGTTATAAGATTTGGCGGTTTGATCTCATTTACTTTACTTATTTTTGATGTTTCATATGGGAGCAATATTCATATTTTCATAGGTTGATGTTTTATTTTTATCAAATTTTATCAGGAATCATCACATCACAAAAACTGCTTAATCGCTGAAAATCCGAAGCCAAGTAATTTCCACTTGTTAAGTTTTGTTTATTTGTTTTTATCTCATGTAATTATATATTTATTTTCTGTGTTGCTATATATTTAGATAGTTTATTTTCGAACTTCCTCTTCAACAATTTGCTATTGGTTTGCCGGCGAAATTTAATCAAAGAAAATTTAGTAGCGCGAAAAAATTATTTATTTTTTTCACGTGTATCAACAAAATATTTTTTTCCAAAATTAACATTATTTTTGGGGCAGAAAGCCTCCTTCAGAAAATTTTTTTTCATCATTTTGACAGCCAGAATATTTTTTTCACATAAAATCAGCTC
>MJUU01059349.1:0-10734 GCA_002080025.1 Modiolus philippinarum | reverse complement strand
GCGGCCTTCTTAGATAGGATACAAGCCTTTGAAAGGAAATCACCAAGGACTATTGTAACCAATTACTCACTGGTTTCAGGGGATAAGATCTTAGAATGCATCCTTCATATAATTTTATTTCGCTGGCAGCCACCTTGAATCACATACGCACATAAATCATCGTGACCGCAAAACTTTAAAGGACGTCACACAAGGACTAAACTATTGTGACCAAATTTGTTTCCAGTCGACCTTCAGAAGTTTCAGAGATGAAGATCTTGAATGCATTCCCATAAGGTTCTGTCTTAAACCATGTTTCCTACTAGCGGCTATCTTGGATGAAGTATGAATATAAAAATCAAAAACTCTACAGAGGACCACCTATTGGACTATTGTGACCAAGCTTTGGTCCAATTGGCTCATTGGTTCCAAAGGAGAAGATATTTTCATACAATACCAAGATTCCCCCTGGCGGCTATCTTCGATGAGGAATGAACATAAAAACATAAACTTCAAAGGGAACAACCCAAGGACGACTGTGGCAAAATTTACTGAGGAGAAGAACATTGAATGCATTCTTCGTATGGTTCTATGATTAACAATGCTCTTCGCTGACAGACATATATATCGTGTCCGTTTCTGTGTATCGTGTGCATTTTTGTGTATCGTGTGCGTTTTTGTCACATGTACATTCACTCCATATCGCCTTTCATTTTTTTCTTTCTTTAATGACATACGAACATAAAAATCACAAACATTGAATGACGCCACCAAAGGATCTAAGTTCTTTTTCAATTGGCTCAGCGGTCTTTGAATGCATTTCTCATAGGTCTTATCTTAAACTATGTTCCCCGCTGGCAGCCATCTTGGATGAGGTATAAACATAAAAATCATAGACACCGAAGGGGACCACCTAATGACAATTGTAACAAAGTTTGGCTCCAATGGGCTCTGTCGTTTCAGAGGAGGTCTCTTAGGATCACATGCTAAAGTTAGTGCCATGCTGGCAGACATCTTGGTTGAGTAACGAACTCAAATCACAAACATTGTAGAGGACCACAAAAGTTTTTTTGTGACCAAGTTTGGTATCAATTGACTCATTTAATATTTCAGAGAAGAAAATCTGTGAATGCATTTTCCATTAAGGTACTTTTTAAAACTTTGTTGGCGGCCATCTTGGATGAAGTATGAGCATAAAGATCATCAACTGTGAAAGTGACCACCCAAGGATTGCTGTGACCAAGTTTGGTTCCAACGGACTTGGTGCTTCCAGAGAAGATTCTTGAATGCCTTTCCCCATAAGGTCCTTTGTTAAACTATGTTTCCGACTGGCGGCCATCTTGCCCAAACAAAAAGTATAAACATAGGAAAACGCAAACTTTGAAGGGACCATCCAAGTTCTATTATGACCGAGTTCCCATGGTTCCAGTTGGCTCAGTGGTTAAAGAAAATAGGGTCTTTGAATGTATTTCCCGAAGAATCCTATGTTAAACTATGTTCACAGCTTGTAACCATCTCTGATGAGGTATGACCATAACAAGTGGCTCTCAAGAGCCTGTATCGCTCACCTGGGCCATGGCTGATATGACAGTCCAAATAACCTCGATAATAAAAAGCCTTATTTTCAAGTATGTTAATAGACCCTAATATTTTTTTGCTTCAAAGCTTAACTATACATCCTGATGGCAACCATTTTGGATGGGGTGAAGACTTAATGGTCACTTTTTAAGGGAACCAAGTAGTTTCATAAAAGATCTTTATAAATGTGTTTTCCCATATAGGGTCCAATTTTAAACTAAGATCCCTGCTAGTATCCACCTTGGATGAGGTGTGGACTAGCGGGACATTTCTTAAAGGGGACCATCCATAAGCTATTGCAACAAAGTTTGGATCCATTGACCATGTAGTTTCAGAAGAGAAAATCTTTTGAATGCTTCCAACAGGGTCCAATGTTAGACTATGTTCCCTGTTGGCAGCAATCTTGGATGTAATGTGGAAAACTTGACTATTTTCAATAAAACGTAGTCCTTGAAATACGTTTTCGCAATTTAAACTTGACCCCTTTCTCAAATCATTTTATATACAAACAAAAATTAATAAAATCACCAAATATTAAACCAATAAAGGGCAATAACTCTTATATGGGTATTTGAATTTTCTTCAAAATTTTGCGTTAGGGTAAATCTTGATGCACAGAACATTTTTTGCAATTTAAACTTGGTGTCTATCTCAAACTGTTTTTGAAATACAAGACGAAATATATAAACGCACAAAGAAATTGGACGACGAAAGGGCTATAACTCCTACATGGGTATTTAGATTTTCTTCAAAATTGCCACTTGTATAGATCTTGATATGTTGAACATTTTTGCGATTAAAACTTATCCTCTATCTCAAATTGTTTTTGAAATACAAGACCAAATATATAAAAGTCCGAAAAATTTGACCAATAAAGGCCAATAACTCCTGTATGGGTTTTTGGATTTTCTTCAAAATTGGCATGTGGGTAGATCTTGATATGCTGAACATTTTTGAAATAAAAGTGACAATAAAAGTCCGAATCGATCAAAGGAAGAGACCAGTAAAGAAAATCTGTATAACATTCGACTGAACCAGGGGAACACAATCCGACACAGAACATTTTTGGCAAGCCGTCATATTCCCGACTTGGAACGGGCATTTTATAGATAAAATGGTGGGTTAAACCAGGTTTATTGATGCATCAACCTCCCGCTTATATGACGATTAACTATAGCTTCTGTGTGCACAGATTGTGTTAAATGTCAAAGCCATAATATTGTCAGGGCGCACTACACTATTTCAATACGCCAATGTAATAACTGTAATAACTGTAATAATTTTTTTAACAACAAATAAAGAACATCAAAATTTTGAAAATTTTACGGAAAAAAGGCAATAATTATAAACTTGGCCGTAAGATTTTCTTCAAAATTGCATGGTGGGTAGATCTTGTCATGCTGAACATTTTTGTCCCATAGTTTTTGAGTTATTTGCCAAAAACAGCAATTTACCCCTACATTCTTTTTTCAGTAGCAGCTGACATGTTGTTTGGTTTTCAGACTCCTCGGATACAATTTTGAGACTACATACCCTAGGGCTGATCTAAGCCAAGTTTGGTTTAAATTGGCCCAGTAGTTTAAGAAGAGAAAAATTTTGAAAAACTTTATGACTGACGACAGATTCCAAGTGATGGCAAAAGCTCACCCTGGCATTGCCATGGGAGATAAAAATCACAAACTTTGAAGGAACAACTCATGGATTATTGTGACAAAGTTTGTTTCCAATTACCCTGCAGTTTCAGAGTATATCTTTGAATGCATTTCTCATATTTTCCTATCTCAAGCTATGTTGCCCGATGACATCCTTCTTTGATGAAGTATGAATATAAAAAATCATAAAGTTTGAAAGGGACAACCTCAGGACTATGGTGACGAAGTTTGGTTCCAATGTGCTCAATGGTTTCATAATTGAAGATTTCCGATTGCATTCACTTAGGTTACTTTGTTAAAGGATGTTCCATGCTGGTGGCCATCTTGGTTGGCCAAGAACGGCTTAAAATCACAAACTTTGAAGGGAACACTCAAGAACTATTGTGATAAAGTTCAGTTCCAGTTGGTCCAGCAATTTCAAAGAATATCTCTGAATGCATTGCCAATAGGGTCCTTTATTAAACTATGCATCCTTCTAGCAGCCATTTTTGATTGGTATGAATTAACATAAAAATCATAAACTTTGAGGGGGACCACCCAAGGAATAAACATAGGTAATCAACGATAACAAAGTTCGCCTCGTTATGGCATGTCGCAGCAACCAAATTTTGCCTGTATGCTGACATAATATCAAAATTGCATGCATATGCAAGGTTACCTGAACCAACAATGTACAGTTAATGAGCTATGAACTCCGATGTATACATTAATGTAAGTCATTCATGTGTAAAATGTAGGTTTAAGTGACCTAATTTTGTCTGAATGCTGAGCTACCATCACAGATGCATGCACATCCTACCATGTACAGTACCTGAGATCTGACCCCTGACATGAACTTGAATGCAAGTCACTCAAGCGGAAAATGTAGGTCAAAGTGACCCAATTTTGCCTGGATGCTGACCTACCATCAGAGATGCATGCAGGTGCAAAGTTAGATGATTCTACCATGTACAGTGACTGAGATCTGAACTCGGACGTTGAATGTAAGTCATTCAAGTGGAAAATATAGGTCAAAGTGACCCAAATTTGCCTGGATGCTGACCTACCATCAGAGATGCATGCACACGCAAGGTTAGATGATCCTACCATGTACAGTGACTGAGATCCGAACTCGGACATAAACTTGAATGCAAGTCACTTAAGCGGAAAATATAGGTCAAAGTGACATAATTTTGCCTGGATGTTGACCTACCATCAAGAGATGCATGCACATGCAAGGTTAGATGATCCTACCATATACAGTGACTTGAGATCTGAACTCGGACGTTAACTTAAATGTAAGTCACTCAAGCGGAAAATATAGGTCAAAGTGACCTAATTTTGCCTGGATGCTGACCTACCATCAGAGATGCATGCATATGCACAGTTAGATTATTGGACTATGTATAGTAACTGAGATATGAACTAAAATGTAAATTTGAATGCAAGCCACTCAAGCGGAAAATGTAGGTCAGAGAGAGACCTAATTTTCTTGGAGGCTGTGAGTTATCCCAAGATGCAACTGCATGCAAAGTTTGATGACCCTACACTGCATAGTTACTAAGATAAATACCCAAATGCAGACGCGGACGAAGACATGGACGCGGATGAGGACACCGGGGGTACTCCAATAGTCCCCCTCAACTTCATTGAGGCGAACTAAAAATCATCAGGGGACCATCAAAGGTTTATTTTGACCAAGTTTGGTTCAAGTCTGGTTCCAATTGACTCAGTTGTTTCAGTGGAGAAGATAGATATAAAGAGTCATATGTTAAACTATGCTCCATGCATATATGTTTGCAGCCATCTTTGATCAGGTACAAACATACAAATTACAATCTTTGAAGGAGACCGGCCATGGACTTTTGTGACCAAGTTTGGTTTCAATTGACTCAGTGGTTTAAGAGAAGACTCTTGATTGAATTTTCCATAGGGATAGATATTAAACTAAGTTTCCGGTTTTCGACCTTCTTGGATATGAGGTATTAACATAAAAATAAAAAATTTTGAATGGATAACCCAAGGACCATTGTGACCATTTTTTTTTCAATTGGCTCAGTGGTTCAGAGGAGATTTTTGAATTATTTTTCTAGGATATGTTCCCAGCTTGCAGAATCTTGGATATAAAGCTGACCTCAAAAACAACTCTTTAGCAGGGGACCCAACATCATTCCAGTACAGTTAAGTAAAATTTGCCTCAAAAATTTCCAAGCAGGTGGTGAAAATGAGGATTGTTCAATGTTAAATCAAGTTCCCTGCTGGCGGCAACATTATTTGTCAGATCAGAATGAAAAGAGCAATGATTCTAAAGGACCTTCCATACATCATTCCTCTAAAATTTGGGTGAATTTGCCTTATTGATTTCAGAGGAAAAGGTGAAAATGTGAAACAACATTGATGTTTCGTGCTGGAAGCCATGTTTTTTTTTGTAGAATCAGAACAAAAGTAGCAATATTGTAAAATACCATCCAAACATCATTCAAGTACATTTGCTTCAATAGTTTAAAAGCAGATGATGAAAATTTTGATTTTCCTAAAAGGTCCCTTGTTAAACTAAGTTCCATGCTGGTGGTCATGTTTTCTGTTGGATCAGAACAAAATCAGCAATCGTTGTACGGGACCTTCCATTTATCATTCCTGTAAAGTTTTGTTGAATTTGGTTCAGTGGTTTCAAATCAGAAGACGAATTATGAATTTCACATAGTATCAATCTTTAACTACTTTTCATGCTGGCTGCTGTGGTTTTTTTTTTTTTTGTGGAATCAGAAAAAAATGAGCAAACCTTGTAAAGGATCTTCTCGACATCATTCCAGTACAATTTGGTTAAAGCTTCAGTGGTTTCAGAGGAGAAGATACAATTGCGAAGAGCAAAGTAAACGGATGGACGACAGATGCTAGGTGATGTCAATAACTCAAGCTAACCCTTATGAAACTTTCAGCCATTTGTTCTCTATCTGCCTCTCAACAATTTTATGATTTTTTTTTGTTTTCTCTTATATCATGATTTCATCTGCATAGACTTGTATGCTTTTTTCATGATAAAGGGGAACATAATGAACAGATATATACATGTATGCATTTTTTTATGTAAATACACTTAGTCATGTACTACAAGAAATATAAAAAAAAATAGGAACAGGTTTATTTTTATTCATATAAAGATATATAACAGTTGTTAACATATATTTTGCATAAAAATAACATAAATATGTATTAATAATATAAATATGTTAATATGTATTAATTGAACACAGACCGGAAAAAAATGCCCTGAAGATATAATATTTCAACACATCTTAATAAAACCAAGAGACTGGGTATATGGATATTTAAGCTATTCTGTGTAGTTAACATGAAATGTCTGACGAATTAAGGATTGGTAACTTATTCAATTCTATAATATCACCTTGAATCTTATTATGAACAACTGATGAAATATGTAAAAGCAATTAAACATGTAAATATAAGGCAGAGAAAACACCAGAGATTGGAAACTTCAACACCCTCAGAAGAGGATATGAAAGCCCTTAACTTTCAAACACCATTTTTCAGCTATCGTTCACATCAAATGGGCCCAAATTTTGCCGTTAATCATCATAAAGATATTAGCGTGATTCGTAAAATTACTTAAATTTTGTATTGTTCTTGTTATTTGGAGAAAAACATATCGTCATTTATCCAAACATACTTTTGTAGAAATATCTGGCAAAGGAGTAGGTGCGGTAAGGGCCTTATTTGGCCTAAAAAAATAAGTTTGCTAAAATTCACATTATATATTGTTGAAATGTTCTATGGATATAGGTGAACAGTTAAAAGGAAGATTACTCAAGTATTGATGTACAATTACAGAGTTTTTCAGTGCAGAAAATGGGACAAATTGCGCATTTTCTCGAAAACTGACAAATTTGACTCATTCTGACTACTTTTTCTTAAGAGGAAACATAGAGCACAGGCAAGAACCACAAAAATATTCATATGGGAGGTCCAATGCATCTGTAGTAACAATTTGGTAAAATATCTAATTGGTTCTTGAATGTGCTCTATATTTCCGATTAGAAAAATCGTTCGAAAATATGCCAAATTCCTTGTATTTCTATGAAAACGTTCAAAAGTAGCTTCAACATGATGTCAGAACTGTACCTATTGTGACGTCATGGGTTCTAAATTTTGTATTTTTTCCTTAAGTGGTATCTGAACTTTCAAACCAACATTAAAGAAAATATCCAGGTGCAACTTAAAAAATCATCGAAATTTAGGGCTAAATCAGGCCCTTATCGCACCTTGTCCTTTATCATGAATGCATAAATATTACCGTTAACGTCATTTGGCCTAATTTTTAACCGTTAAATGTCATAAGGATACACCCATTCCTATCCTCTCAGAACTAATAAGAAACTATTTCTGATTAAGTTGGCACATTTCTAAACCGCATAAGAATTGTTATCCTCTGTTAATAATGTAATTATCCCCCCGCTTAGCAAAAGCGGGGATTATGTAATGCAGTCCGTCCGTATGTACGTACGTACGTGCGTTTGTAATGCTCCCCGATAGCTCTGAAACTATAAGAGATACAAATTTGAAACTCGGCACCATACTAGAGTATGATCAGAAGTAGCGCACTGATTCGGAATTTAGGTCAAATGCCCTAGAGGCAAATTATGGGCGAAAACAAATTTTCGCGATATCCAATAATTGAAGAAATTTCCAAGGCCATTTGGGCTAGAAAGTAAGGCATGGCCTCTAGGGGGTCCAAAAAATTTAAAAAATCGATTCCGCTGGAACTCCTCTTACACCTTAAATTGCAAAAACCTTGTAATAAGGGTATTAGTAACACTATAAAAGTTGTCTGTGCCAAAGGTTTCGGAATTTTGAAATTTGCCCTCTGGGCCGAAAAATGAGCGAAAATGTATTTCGAGATATCCAGTAATAAGCGAAATCTTCTGAAGTATTCATGTTTGGAAGCTGAAACTTTGTATGCAAGTTCAATTATATGCATCTCATTTACTGATGATAGCGGACTTTTGGTATGACCCCTGGGGGCATGCCCTTAAGGGGCCAAAAAATGTTAAACAATTAGTACTCATCAGAACGACTGGAACTCTATGTATAATTTCAATTTTGTGGTTTATATTTTCATGAGGAATTATTGGAATTGCTCTTTGAATACGTTCTAAGCTTTTGGAATTTAGACCCCAGTACCAAATTTGGTAAATTTCCTGAAAATGTCAAAGACTAATAATTTTTGAAGTTTTATAATTAAGCAATATTTTAATGTCATCAGCTAGTATGAACACTAGGATTCCAAAAATATGATTCTAATTTTGGTAAATTTCCTGAAACTCTCAAGACCAATTATTTTTTGGAATTTTACCTTGCAACCATTTCTTTGTTTTAATTATCATTTTCAATGGTCAGATTGCAAAAAACCTTGATTCTTATTTTGATAAAGTTCCTGAAACTCTCAAAGACCCATCATTTTTGGAATTCTACCTAGCAACCATATCTTTTTCAATTATTTAGAGTTATAATGATGAATTTCAACTGTCAGGTTGAAAGAATCTTTGATTCTAATTTTGGTAAATTTCCTGAAACTCTCAAAGACCTACTATTTTTTGGAATTCTACCTAGCAACCATATCTTTTTCAATTCCTTACAGTACTGAAGATCATTTTCAATAATCAGAGTATAGTATCAGTGATCATTTTCCATTGTCAGATTGCAAAAAGTTTTTGATTCTAAGTTTGGTAAATTTCCTAAAACTCTCAAAGACTCATTATTTTTTGGAATTCTACCTAGCAACCACATCTCTTTCAATTCCTTACAGTAAAAATGATGATTTTCAACAGCCAGGTTGCAAAAATCTTTGATTCTAATTTTGGTAAAGTTCCTGAAACTCTCAAAGACCCATTATTTTTTGGAATTCTACCTAGCAACCATATCTTTTTGGTGTTTTACAGTTACGATGATTAATTTAGTTTCAAAAACACTTGTCTTTTTTTACAAGGGGAGGGGGTCCAAAAAGGGGTAGTGGGGGGATCGCAATTTTTCATTGACTGTTTTTCATTAGTAAATAAGATAATATTTAAACATAGAAAGCAGCCACAGTCTGCTAAGCTCACCTCATTGCACAGCATTGTCACATGTTGCACATGTCAGTAAACAGGAATGGACTATAATCATTCTTTATAACAGATTCAGTCATGCATAAATTGTACTTAACATACTGCATCCGAAGCATGCATTGTTGTTTGCATCCTAAATTGCATCATACATTACCAATATGGTTGATGTGGGCCATGTCAGTAAGTGGGAATGGACTTTAACCATTCTACCTAACAAAGTTGCTCCTGCATAAAATGTAGGTCAGAGACAGCATCTGAAGCATGCATTGTTGTTGTCATCCCAAAATGCATCATACATACCAATATGGTTGATGTGGGTCATGTCAGTAAGCGGGAATGGACTTTAACCATTCTACCTAACGAAGCCGCTCATGCGTATAATGTAGGTCAGAGACAGCATCCGAAGCATGCATTGTTGTTGTCATCCCATAATGCATCAGTTGATGTGGGCCATGTCAGTAAGCAGGAATGGACTTTAACAATTCTATCTAACCAAGTCCCTCACGCGTAAAATGTAGGTCAGAGACATCTGAAGCATGCATTGTTATTGTCATCCCAAAATGCATCATACATATTGTTATAGGTAATTAAATGTTGTAAATATTCTATAATGCATTTTATTCATTGTTTTTACTTTGTACAGCCTTAATATAATGTAATTCGTTTGGCCTAGTTATGTAACTTCTTTACAATAAACAAGGGTCAAGGTTATTTCACCTTAGAACATATAGAAATTTCTAGAATTTAAATATAATATTTAACACATAGAATTTTCTAGAGGCTTTCCTTACATAATCATTCTAGTCATGTGATTGTCAGTTGATTAGAATGTTCTAGTTATATCTTGTGGATAGATTTTTCTGGAAATAATAAATGTATTTATATGAGGTAGCTGAAAAGGGTTAAGTCAGTCAGTTTAATAAGTTTATACAGGATTAATTAGTTTATATAGGATTATCACGCACATCTTTCGTATTGGAAATCAACATCAATTATTGTGAATCTATTATCAACTATTTAGTGAGGATTATAAGGAATATTCTATTGGACATTTATTGGTGGAATTAAGTGAACTGTTCATTTGGATTATTACTTGGACTTCATTATTGTCAGATAAGTTATATATTGTATTTAATTTGTAAAATAATTATTTTTTTCGTCTGATTAAAAAGTTAATTTGAGCCAATTTTGTTTTATCTTTGCTGACTTTAATTGGTCGTTTCTGCCACATAACAGAAATTGGGGGCTATCGTCCGGGATCTTCGAAATTGTTTAGAAAAGAAATTATTATATTTTTGTTTAATAGAAAATTTTTAAAAGTCAGCAATAATTTTTTACAAGATGTCATTTGATCCAGAACAATTCATGTCTACGGATCAGGTGGAGAATTTTGAGAAGCTAAAAAAGGATGAGTTGATTATTTT
>MJUU01059346.1:32805-45044 GCA_002080025.1 Modiolus philippinarum | reverse complement strand
TCACCCCAGACTTTGTCGGGGTGACATGTTATTATTATACATTTCTTCTGATTATTATATCACCCCAGACGTTGTCGGGGTGACATGTTGTTATTCTACAGTTCTTCTGATAACTATGTCACCCCAGACGTAGTCGGGGTGACATGTTGTTATTCTACGTTTCTTCTGATTATTATGTCACCGAAGACGTAGTCGGGGTGACATGTTGTTATTCTACATTTCTTCTGATTACTATGTCACCCCAGACGTAGTTGGGGTGACATGTTTTTATTCTACGTTTCTTCTGATTATTATGTCACCCCAGAAATGTTGAATAACAACATTTCACCCCAGACTTTGTCGTGGTGACATGTTGTTATTCTACATTTCTTCTGATTACTATGTCACCCCAGACGTAGTCGGGGTGACATGTTGTTATTCTACATTTCTTCTCATTACTATGTCACCCCAGACGTAGTCGGGGTGACATGTTGTTATTCTACGTTTCTCCTGATTATTATGTCACCCCAGACGTAGTCGGGATGACATGTTGTTATTCTACGTTTCTTCTGATTATTATGTCACCCCAGACGTAGTCAGGGTGACATGTTATTCTACGTTTCTTCTGATTATTATGTCACCCCAGACTTTATTGGGGTGACATGTTGTTATTCTATGTTTCTTCTGATTATTATGTCACCCCAGACATAGTCGTGGTGACATGTTGTTAGTCTACGTTTCTTCTGATTATTCTTCTTCTTTTTTTTCTTCTTCTTCCAATAATTGTTGTCCGAGCGATTATTTTGAAATGGCGAGTTGGAATGATTTCAAACTTTGCACAAAGTTGGAGCATCATCTGAAATTGTATGCCTTGCGTTTAAAATTTCGAAAGGGCCGCCATTTCCAAGATGGCCGCTAAAATATTTCAAAATTTCAACATAATTGGATCCCAACGAAAATTGATTTCCGGGTAGATTTTGAGTCTGCGAATAATGTGTAATCATCAAATTGGATGTCTGGGGTGACATCAGCTATTGCTTGCAATTGCAAATCTAGTTATGTCACCCCAGAATTTGTCGTGGTCACATGTTATTTTACGTTTCTTGTGATTATTATTATTATTATCATTTATCTTATTCTTCAATAATTCTTGTCCGAGCGATTATTTTGAAATGGCTGGACCAAATGATTTCAAACTTTGCATAAAGTTTGATCACTATCTGAAGTTGTATGCTGTGTGTTTAAATTTTCAAAATGGCCGTCATTTTTAAGATGGCCGCCAAAATACGTTAAAATTAACTTTGTCGGAATTCAACGAAAATTGATTTCTAAGTAGATTTTAACGCTGATAATAACATGGAATCATCGAATTAGTTGTCTAGGGTGACATCTGCTATTGCTTGCAATTGCAAATCTAGTTATTCTTCTTTTCGTCTTCCAATAATTCTTGTCCGAGCGATTATTTTGTAATGGCTGGACCAATTCATTTAAACTTTTGCACAAAGTTGGACCATCATCTGAGGTTATATGCTGTGTGTTTAAAATTTTCAAAATGGCCGCCATTTCCAACATAGACGGCAAAAAATGTCAAAATTTCAACGTTTACGGAATTCAACGAAATTGATTTCTAGGTAGATTTTCAGGCTGCGAACAAGATAGAATCATAGAATGGGGAGTCTGGGGTGACATCGGCTATCGCTTGCAATTGCAAATCTAGTTTTTCTCTTGCTATTCTTTTACTGTTTGGACAGATAACAAGTTCATTAACGGATAATGATTATTATTATATCAAAACTCTCTAGAAATGTCCAACTTCTTGTATGTTTTGTGCTCATAAACAACATTCAGAATAAATCTGTATTCACAAAAAAAGAGAGAGAATGCATTATTTATAAATTGTTTTAGACGTGATAGCGTCTATCGTTATCGGAGGAAATATAATGTGCAATTTCACTTTTAAGGATGTTCGCTGGTCAATTTTAAAATAACAAGACTTTCAAATAAGTGTGATTTTTTGTTTAAAAATTGAAAAAGAAGTAAATTAAGCCCCAAAAATTGATAGGTTACCGATGTAATTTTTGAGATTTAAGTGTTCCAAAAAATGGCGGGAAACTGAACTCCTCTTTATTTTTTATACGTTTAACATGAGCAATGTTTATCCAATATTGAATGTGACAAAATAACACTAATGGAATAAAATTTTGTCAGAAGGCTCCCAAACACGTATAAAATGAAATTAAGGATAAAAATTAAAGGGTTACCTAGCAAAAAAATATTTAGCTTATAAATGGATAAAACCGGAGAATTCCGAAAATCTGACAAAAATACAAAAACATTACCAGCGAACATCCTTAATTGTTTATCGAGGCAAAGGATTTGGAATCTGTTTACTAGTATTTTAAGGAATTGCTGCAAACTTTTCATAGAATTTCTAAAGTAGCCGCTGTTGCTCGTATAGCATGTCAAACATGGTGAAGTAAGCATCAAAGTGTTTGCGTGCCAATATTTTCCATTATTTTTCGACCATTTTCATTTTTTTCCATCAAAGAGACTTTTAATCATGTTTCTTATAATTTTCAGGTATGGTATTCAGTATTAGTTATTTTGGAAAAAGACTAGAATCTAAGAGCCGAATTTTATGAAGTGAAAAATTAAAGAATGATCGCGTAAATTTAAGGTTAAAATTTGTCCGACTATTTTCAGAAAAGTTTCATTCAATATGAAATAATCATTACTCGATGATATCTAGACCAAGAAAAAAGTACTATTGTGAAAACATTCGAGTACACCAGACCTTCAAGTTTCAAATGAATACGATTTTAAATTTGCTTCCATGGTATATAACGTTTACCTATTCAATCTTAGATAATATACAGACTTTTAAACGCACTGCTAAATGGAACTATTCAAGGACCATTATGGCATAATTTACGTCCAGATGTCTGCTTTGTTTCGTGAATTGTCACGTTTCAGTAAGAGTAGGATCCAATCTTGCTAACTGGCAACTATTTTAGATAAGGGGTGACAGTTACTAGACATAATTTGGAAGTTGAGCTCACAGTGACAAATGTTACTCAGTTTGGTTTCCATAGTTTTGCCATATCCTTATTTTATTATCTTTAATGAATACTCATTTTTGACTACTTTTGGATTATGGCTTTCCATATCATTTGATTCTAATGTTGCTAATGAACCTCTCCTTGAAACTTGAAACATGTGTACAGCGTAACGAAATTTTCTGTTTATTATGCATTTTATATTTTATATAATTCTTATATGATTTGCATAATACGAAANGTAGCAAATTCTGAAGTCGTTCATTTTTCGATAAACGACGTTGACCGAACTACATTTAAGTTCACCTTATAAATTCATACGCCGAGTGCATCAAATAGAACAAAAATGTGTGATTGGCATAATAAAAGTAAGAATTTAATTACTTATCATCAGATTAAAAGAATTATAAGGATTAAACACCGTTTGAAAGGAATTTATTGGAGTATAAACGGGACCAAGTCACTCACAAACATATCATAAAAGTCCTTTCAAACGGTGTTTAATCCTATAATAATTTTCATACTGCAATTAATTGAAGAATATTTTATCATGTTTACATATTTAAAATGGTTGTTTATATATTTCCTTTTATAATGTTGTGAAATTCGTGGAAACATCGGAAGTATAAAAAAAACACTGTCAAAAGCTTCTGACTGAAGCAATCAAAACGACAAAACAGAACAGTTTTGTTCCGATAGTGACCTTCATTAATTTTGATGTGCTTTTGTTTTTAGACTTTGATACTTTAGTGGACGATAGAGTCAACAATCTACCAGACGGTGCATCAGACAATGATCCAACTTGTGACTATTGTGCATATGTAACACCGCCACCTGACAGTGATATTCGACCATTACAGAAAACAGGTAATTTTACATATACAATATATATATCAACAATATATACCTCAATGATTGTGTGACGGGTGTCGCTAGTGGAGCAGGACACGCTTACCCTTCCGGAGCACCTGATGTCACTCCCGGTTTTCATGGAAGTCCACACTCTGAGTGCTTTAGTTTTTGGTGTCGTCTTTTAATTTCCGTGCATTGTACCTGTCTCACGACCTTGTTTTGTCTTTGTTGTTCTCTGTTGCCGTTTTTGCCATATCTTTGGATTTCGATTTTTGTGGTCTTCGCTTCCCTTGTTCCTTCGGTATTCTACTGCCGTTGTTTTATACCAATTACATGTAAGCTAGGGTACTGGTTAAATTACTACCATAATCGAAAAGAAGGGTGTATACTTAATATAGAGGATTCCTTTTTTATTCATATGAAAGTCTGTCAAATCTTAATAGTTTTATAAGGCATTTCAAATCCAGAATTCATTTTACTGCATGCCTGCAAATCTAGTTTTACCAAAAAATTAAATTCGCCCAATGTATCTTTTCAAACGTGTAAAATGAGTGAATTTTTGAATGATTGTTAAAAAATGGATAACAGGAAACACCTACAACGGCTGAAAACTATAATTACATGCAACAATTTGCAAGGGAACTACACAAGAAAAACACGTATAAGACAAAAGACAAATGTAGACAACGATAGGAACTCGGGACAGCCGGACTTGGTACCGGCACTAGCAAAAGCCAGCGCTAGGGTTGAACCGGTTTATGAGTACCCAAACCTCCCCTTTATCTCTCCCAATTCCCTATAGTATAAAAACATACGAATAAAAGCCAATACAGGTAGACTACTAACTCCATGACCACAATCTTAAAAGGAGAGATAAAGACAATACGTAATTTTGAAAGATGGGTCAAGGGGTGCTCGCCGCTAAACTGCCGGCTAGCTCAAGGAGCCTAGTCTGCTGGTAGAACACTGTCGTACTACGAAAATACCCATAGTAATAAGCTGTTTACGAGTAACGCCATATTTAGATATAACATGTTCATATCTATTACAAAACTTCTTAAAAGTATTCAACAACTTATGAAATCTGTAACCCTGTTGTAAAAGTTTGGCTGTGATAGTACGGTTACGTTCATTGAAATCATCAAGAGTAGAACAAACTCGTGCGAATCGTACCAGTTGAGAAATATACAAACCGTAGCATGGAGCAAGGGGAATGTCGCAGTCAAGAAAAGGGAAACTAGTAATAGTGAAATCAGAATCATCCCTTTTATCATATATTGATTTTACCAGTGTCAATAATGATAGTCCGATCAAGAAAAGGGCAACATTTGGAATCATATTTAGCTGTATTTAATTTCAGTTGTTGTGGATAAATAATGGCTACATAATCTAAAAACTGGGGATTATCAATAGTAAGGATATCGTCAATATACCTGCTGTTATCATTGAAAATAGAAATAAGTTTATCACTGTTAGGTATGGTTCCGTTTTGAAGTTTTTTCATGAAATCTCGTTCGTAACAGAAAAGAAAAAGATCTGCAATTAGAGGTGCACAATTTGTAACCATGGGAATACCTATGACCTGTTGATAAATAGTGTTGCCAAAACGAACAAAAATATTGTCTAGCAAAAGATTGAATGTATTAATCATATCATCACATGTCCAGGAACAATGATTATTAGGTTATATTAGAGAAGAATCCTTGCTTTTTGTTAGAGCAAATGAACTGCAAACCAGAAAATTTAAAAGTACAAGTAAGTGAACTAGTTAAAATGATGGATAAATTGGTAGTAGAACACTTACTACATGCTGAAATAAAACGATGTTTGAAGGGATTTTTGTGAAGGTTCGGAACCCAATACATGGTAGGTAAGATGTTATATCTAGGTGGAACTTTAAGCATTTCTGTATCCTTATAATGTTGTTTGGTTAACGTTTTTTCGTCCGAATTGGTACGTTTGAAAGTGTCGGACTTGTCCAGTTCGTTTTGTTGGACATCGATCAAGTATTTCTTTCAGACAATAGCAACGTTTTTAGAAGCCTTGTCAACAGGTACAAACACATATTTCTTACTAAGATCCTTCAGTTTCGACTTAATTCTATTTACAGACAGCTTAGGAGGTGACTCAACATAATTATCTTTATAAAAATTTATTCCTTTTTGATAACTATTTTAGTTATATTTGTTTTTATGCGAATACTTTTTTCAGACTTCTCACTTAACATACTTAATGTTTCAGAGTAGTCACTGGAATCGGCATGTCATATAAGAAAATCTTGCGATGTTTGTATCGTGCTTGACGGTAGAATACAAGACCATTTTTATACTGGTACTTGACAGAAAAAAAAATGAAATTTTAATATGCCAGTTTCTAATTCAGCTGTTTAATTTACATATTTTCATTATTTTAATATTAAATTTTCAGTGGCAATGTTTTGCAAAATGGACAGTATGTTATTGAAGAGCACCGTCCCTAACACTACTTACTAAGTCAAGAATTTGTTCAGGTTTTGCTATTTTTATCCCTCCAGAAATCCTATGGACGTCAAAAAGATCAGAATATGGCTTCTTATGGTGACGAGATCCGACCCAATTATGTGCTTTGAATCATCCTTTCCTTTTATTATTAGCATGTAGCATAAAGTCAGCATTCTCAAAGCCCATTTCCTGAATACAGGTAAATAATATTTATGCAAGGTGGGAGCAAAGGAGAACTCTTTTAATTCATAATCAATGGTTTGTTAATCGGCTATTAATGCGGGTAGACAAATTCACGGTTAAGGCAATAACTTTTTCACTGTGATTTATCTTGATTCAAATTGGTGTTTTATTCTCACTTTTTAAGTATTTCAGTTAAATGTTTTATCCCCAATTTTTCAATAGAAAACGGGAAAATATAATTTAAGGTGGCTCACTCAACACATTTTTGAATTTGTGTCAGATTTTGGAATACCTCTGGTTTTCTCCAATTCAATGGCTTAAAGAATTTTGCACACGGACCCCCTTTTATTTCATGAATGTTTTCTATGGATCAAATTCAGACACCTGACAAATTTTCATAAAATTCTTGATACAATTTTCTAGCTTTTAGACAAAAATATTCCTAATGTTGAATTAAGGGAAAAATCCAAAGAAATCCATTTCCTGCCAATTTTTTATTGTCGTCTACCTCCGTTAAAAGCACACGACCTATATGTTTTTTTACTATTTTATTAAGTCTGCAATGCTTAATTAATTTAAATAGGTTTCAAGAAATCTTTGATATAAACATCATCAGGAGTAAGCCTCCTTTAAGCGCAACAAAGTTGAAAGGTTGCTGATCTCGTTTTTTCGGGATATGTTCGAACAAAAATTTGGGGAATTAGTTTCCGAAATGGCCGTACAGCTCATTTAAATTATTGCAGTTGGAGTAAACATATGTGTTGTGGTCTCATGTTCATTTACTCCATATCCTTTCATAAAATGGAACAAATGTGGACAAGCTGCAAAAAACGTCTAAATTCATTTTCATATCGTAAGTTAACCCATTCCTAGTGTTACTAAACTGTCCTCAAGGGGGGATCCGAAGAAGTGTCATATGTGTCAAATTTTTTATCTATGCATGTATTTTTCTAATGAGATAGAGGCAAAATAACATCAATCGATACGCGGCAATATGATTTTCATTTATTTTTCATTGTTTAGTTGCTTTGTACATTTTCCTTTGTGAAGTATATAAATGTATTGTGGACAAATTTGCATTTTTTTTTTTCATTGTAAAGGAAGTTAATATCTACTTATATCAAATGCAAAACGCCTTAACATCACCTAAAATATTTTACAAGGTGTAATAGTTTGTTTCTATAATTATGTCAGATATAAAATGCAACCAGCCTTTATAATAATAAGTAGGAATAGCTATACATTTAAATGTTGTTTAAAGTACATTTTATTGATATTAATTATTGAAATTCAAATAAATTACCTTTGAAAAGAGAAGGTAAATTTGACGATCTAGATTGAAATTACTTATAGTAGCATTTTCTGTCTAAAGCGTGTTTTAAATCCTTTACGGATTTATCACCTTATCACCTTTGAAGGTTGCCACCTTTTAGCGTAAGGAGTGCAATGTCTTTACCAAATATAACCATTTATTGCACTTATAAGTTGAACAAACATCTTTCATAATACAACAGTCTCATTCTATGTTTTACCGTTATATAATTGAATATGTTCCATTGATTTTATGAGCAGCAGAAAATTTTGCAATAATTATTTTACTTGTAAATAGCTAGCAAACCAGTTTTAAACAATTCGTAAGTCATTGTTAAATACTTTCAACAAATGGTGAAGCATTTGAATTAAAGGGAAAGCAGTTTTTGATTATTTTTCATTTTATCTCTGAATGATTGCAAGTACTTTACCGTTGATTCGTGATGGTCTTAAAGATCAGTATGAATTCATACGACAATTTTGCGAATAAATGCAATAATTTTACGATATGGTCATGTAGACGAATACGAGAGTTTTACGAATTTTTACGATTTGACTACGACAGTAAAGCTGAATGTGTAATCAAATCTACGTCTAGTTAACCTCTATTAGGAATGGTCACTCCTCAAGTTTATTATATCAAGAACTTAAAATTAATATTCTTCTTTATTACAATAAGGATCATACATCATTTTAAGCAAACCATATCGATAGGTCAGTGTGGCCGTTTTTGAGATTTAAATGCCTGACGGGAATCCGAACTTTTCTAGACTTCTAATTTACTTTGTAGTAAGACAATGAACCTTTAAAATGAAGCGAAGGAATATCTAGAATTTCATCAACTTTTGTACAAAAGTTTATTGAAGATATATACAATTATTTTTTGCAAAGGAAAGAGAGGACACTGTGCAAACATTTCTGATTCATCATGATGGATAAAATGAGGCAATTCCGAGAGTCAGAGAAGACAGTTTCAAAAATCTGAGGAGTGGTTATCCTTAAGCTGGAAAAATGTCTGGTTGCTGTCGATTTTCTTCTTTTTCACATCTATGTCCTTAGGAAAAAATGAATCGTTAGTTTTTAGGTAAACGCAACGGACTTGTTTTCAGAGAATTGTCAATGGGCCATAAATTATTGAAAATAAACGTAAATGCAGTGAAAAATTATTCGTAAGATTTTAGGGATTTGTTAAGTTTAGTTAGTAAACTTCATGTATGTATTTGAGTACCTAGCATTTTAAAGTCGAAGAAGATTACAAATCACCTGTAATATGAAAATCTGTGTAAAAAAACAAAAAACGTCGTTGGCACGGACAAGTCCAATATAATTTAGATGAAGCACATTAATGCTATATTTAGGAAAAATGATGCTAAAGTCAGCTGAAGAGGTTGTTTTTTATAAAGCATTACACAACTAGTAGTGGAAGAGAAAGTAAATTATTGATACGCTGATTCATTGAAATGTTAGCCCTTTTATTATTCAGGATTAACGATATTTAATCAAACACATAAATAAATATACGACTGTATAAGACTAATTTATATACATTTTAAACGAATCTTCAGAAAAAAGGTGTGTGTTGTGTATCAAAAGAAAAAAATGTTTTATTCCTATGTTTTTTTACTATAGTATAAGGAAACGGGATAGAGAAAGGGAAGCTTTGCGTACCAATAAACCAGTTTAACCCTACCGCTTCACCAAGTCCGGCTTTCCCGAGATACTATTGTAACTCACGTATGTCTGTAATGTTTGTTTTCCTAATGAAAATCCCTAGATTGTGGCATGTGATTGTAATTTTTGTCCATTATAGATGTTTTCTTCTCTTATCAATTGTTGGAAAATCAAAAAGCACGGGAAATTAAACTTCATTCACAGTAGCTTTATACATTTACTCTTGAACACATGATAAAAGTAAATTTACAGTAACTTCGGCATTGTGTTAGATATCATCACTGAATCTATGTCACTGCTTGTTGATTGTAAGTTCCAGAGGGTATTCACCATTCCAGAGGTCCAGTACTTCGGTGCTGGCCCGAAACCTACGATATCTGAATAAGAAAAAAAAGGTTTCAATTCCATCTTGCAAATTCTGTCATTTGCTTGGTTTGCCTTTCAGTTAAGATTCTTTTGATTATTTTTTCTCTATCAGCTCTTATTTATACATTTCAATCACTGAATTTCCAATGATTTAATTTTATCTGCACTGAAGAGGTATAATTTTTGATTATGTTCAAGATTTGACACGATTTGTACAGGTAATATCTGTGACATGCCATTAGGTCTGCCTTCTCTCGTCTTTTCCACTTTCTTCTCCATATTTCAACCCAGTATACCCATAATCGAAGGCGATACGGCCGAAACGTTTGGCAGTCTTCCCTTCTTTCCATTTTTGTCATTTTTATATGTTTTTAAATTTGTATATTTTTGTGTTTTTTACCTTTTAATCGTGGCCAACAATACCATTTTTATTTTGTTCCATATATAATTTGTCCGAATGGCCATATACAGAAAGTAAATTAACTTAAGGATTTTTTTCTTTTTTTTTTTTTTTTTTTTTTTTTTGTGGCTTTAGTCCCATTTGAAATTTGCAACTTAAAAAGCCATGAACATTTTTCTTCTTTTATTTAATTTTAGGTACATCAGAGAGTTTAACTGGAAATGAACAGATTTGTTTACCTTGTGACGCTATATGCTATAATAATGGTATGTTATAAAAATATGTTATATAAAAGGCAAATGATTAGGTTCAAAAAGGCTCGGATATCCTAAAAACATACATGTGTTGCTTAATAACATGCAATATCTGGGATTAAGGAGTGAACAAATTGGGTATTGCAATAATTATCAAATATATAAATGGAGATTTGTTTTTTTATGCATCTATTCAGCTGGGGATAAAAATGGAGAATACGACGATTTAAAACTAAAATTAAAATTACCTTACAAAAATTTCGGGTTTATTTTATTTTAATAAAGTATATTGCTAGTCACAGACATATGGTTCCACAGACAGACCGATGCAGATTTCATGAAAAAAGTTAAATCACATGTTCATATTAAACTTAAACGTTTTACGATATACGTAGCACGTACTTAAATATTTCTTCAATATTTTTTTTCAGTAATAAAAGATGGCAAACCATAAGCCATTTTAAGTCTAAATTTGAAAAATTAAGCTTTCCTTTACAATCATATTTTTTTTTATTTTAAAAATACTTTGATATCGTATTATGTTTTCAGTAACTCTTTCTGTGCAGAAATTAAATTCACAGTAACTTCGGTATTTAGTTATTTGTTACAAATGAATCGATGCCACTGCTTGTGGACTGTTAGTAACCAAGGGTATTCACCAGCCGAAAGCCGATTATATTTGGAACCTTATAATATCTAAATTTTTGTTAATTTTATTGAAAAATAAGGAGTATCTCCCACAAGAAAAGCTCTGTCCTTAGCTAATTTTGGCTTTACATTTAGGTCATATTGGTTATTTGATCTCTTTCAGTTTTTTAACATCTTTGAGTTTCTGGTCTTCCAAACGTTTTGATTTTATATGCACTGAAGAGAAATAATTTGTCGAAATGCGCGTATGCAGAAATTAAGTTCACAGTAACTTCGGTATTTAGTTATTTAATTGCATACAGATTGTACTTCTTTCTTGACTATTTACTTAAAGGGTTTCTGTTTATTGTAAATTAATGGTTTTTGTTTGGTGTTAAGAATATGACAAAATAATTACAACCCAGGGAAAATTCAAGGGTCCTTCACAAATGTGTTGAGATACGTTATATGAAATCTAAAAAGATATTCAAACGCAAAAGAGTCATCAATATTTGAATGGTTAAAAGCCTAAGACGTTGGCAATAGCACTCCCTTAAACACATTCATATCAAGACAATTTCATCAGATGATTTTTCATAAACTAAAAGGTATGCATCATATCAGTATAACCTTAAGAACTTTAAAGAACTGTATGAATGTGAACACTTTTTAAACATCGCATATGTTTTTCAGACACCGAAACGACGACAAACGAAATAATAACAAGTGTAGGAACAACAGCAAGTAAGTAAGTTTTCATTACTTTAAAAACAGAAATGTTCGTGGGGGATTAAATGTGTTTATTTCGTGGGTAAGAGTTAACAACAAAATTAAATCCCCCACGAATTTAATTGCAGTAATACATATGAATAAATATGATATGAATCCAACGAAAATTTGTCTCCATGAAACAGTTTTCCACGAATTTTTTTTTTATTATTGAAGTAATACATATGACTAAATATGCTATGAATCCAACGAAAATTTGTCCCCACGAAACAGTTTTAAAGGAGCAATCCACGAAATTTTATCCCCATGAAATTAAATGATTATACAGTTT
>MJUU01059346.1:0-32763 GCA_002080025.1 Modiolus philippinarum | reverse complement strand
GGGGGGGGGGGTTGTCCTCACTACCAATATATATACTGTAAAAGGTGGATATTTTCGCGGGTTTGATTCCTAAACATATTCGAAAGGTTTTATTTTCGCGATTCCCACTAATTTTTCGTTACGTTTATAATAAAAACAAAATTTCGGGAGGGGAACTTTTCGCCAATATGTACCAATCGAGAAATCAGTGAAAATAGACCACTCGCGTAAATTTCCCGTTTTACAGTATTATGTAACCTTGTAATTATTATTAATATTTACCAGGATTGTCTTCAGACTAGGTTACAATCTGAAAATTTTAAACCAAAATGAAACGGATGATAGAATTTTGGTGAAATTCTATCATTTTGAATTTGATTGAAGAGTCAGTTTTATGTTTTTGATTAATTAGTATTTTTTAGTTTTTTTTCCTTAAAAAGCAACCAAATTCATATACACGAAAACGATTAAACAATAAAATAATTAAATATTCAAAACTGTGTCATGCTGGAATCCTATCTGTGACATTTACTATATAGCAAAGATTTTAAATTGGGCCAACATTTTTTATTACTGTTTTCGATTTTTTTTTAAGATTTAGGGTCGCGGTCGAAATAAAAATTAAAAAGAAGGCTTAAAAACCATCCAGTAGACCAAAAAATAAATTTAAAGCGATCGATGTGCATTTTTATAAATATAACTATTATTATTATTATTTTTGTTATGCTAAATATGAATCATTTTTTAACATAAAGGCAGGCGATATCAATATACTAAGCATATTAGGGATAAACGTATATCCATGATGTCTCCTGCTTTCGGAACATTCATTCAAAGTTGCACATTAGTATGTAAAGAACCCATTATTAAATGCTGATAATTGTAAAATCATTCAATACTGATGTCCCGTGGAATGAACATATAGCTCCGATTTGAGCATAAACATTTTTTACTCTGTTTTGTTTATTTAAATAATTTGAAGAATCCTCACGATACAAGAACATGCAATTCTTCACTTAAACAATTCATAGAACATAATGTTTTTGACCAAATTTCATTAATTGTTAGTGTGATGTGTAGTTTAACAATGGTGGCTTTCAATTTGAAGTAATAACAAATAACCGAACAGATTTGTCAAGAGCCGAAGCTCATGAGGCAAAAAGATAAATCAGGTGGAAACCACCAGTAAAATTGTCGACAGCAATCGTCCTGACTTGGTACAGGCATTACAAATGAAATGATGGGTTGAACCTGTTTTATGGCGCGCCAGAGCTCTCCTGTCGGTAGTGTCCGGTAGCGATTCAACAACAATTGCTCTTGAAAGGTCATAGACAGTAAAAAGAAATGCTTTACTTAGTAAAAAAACAATCTTGAATCAGAGTTTGAACGGAAAATTTTTCCACAAGGGACTGATATTTATTAATGAAATTTTAATGGTTGTATGAGACGGTATTGCTTTAAGCCTTGATTAATAAGACGGTCTCGCAGATTACAAAGTCAAATGTGAAAGTCTGTATAATGTGTACTAGCTCTTGCATAACGAATCATCTGTGAAACATACAAATGTAGCTGCAATATTACTATGCATGATATGGGAATTGATAATTTTGAAATTAAAATCGTCCCTATTGCCGTAAATATTTATTGCTGAGATGATCATTTTCGTCAAATTCGAGATTCAAGTCGAATAAGATAGATCTAGTGGTTTCTGTTGATCACTTTATCTTTAGTTCTACCGGATATATTCTTGGGATCCATTTAGCAAAATATGCCTCAGTGATTGAAGGAACATCAGCCATACGGTAGAACTTGGTTTAAGAGGTCACCTTTTTGAAGGAGTCAAAACGGCCTTTTGAGAAAGGTGGCCTTTAAAATCAGTTTCATTTAATATGATACATTCTATGAAGGGAACTTCAAAAGGTGACCTTTAAAATCAGGTGGATGACCGCTAAGGCAGGTTTGACTGTATATCTAAAAGTGGATTGCAGGATCTAGCATCTTTTATATTATGGTCTTTTACGGGTCATTGAAGAAATATAGTCTCGTAAGAATATAAAAACAAATCTGCGAGCAGATTAGCACAATTAGTGTCCATTGGTATGCCAGCTTGCTGTTGAAACATAGCGCCTCCAAATACGAGAAATATAATCTGGGGCAGGGAACTAGACGACTTTGGGTAACGAGTTAATTTTACATTTTCAAGGCAACACGGATCGCGGATTCGGCGGGAGTTTTAAAGATAAATTTTAAAGCCGTTTTTATTTCTTTTACCATTGTTTTGTAGAATAGGTTCGGCGGCTTCATAAACCCAGTAATAAAAATGTTTGCCTTATGGTCATTGCATTGTTATGCATTTCTAGAGCGAATATTTTATAGTTTTAATTTATTTGCATATTTTTACATGCCTAAAATTTCAAGCACAGGTGCATGATCAACCATATGCACTTCTTTTTGGACAACTGTTGGATTATGGCTTTCCATATTATTTGATTTTAATGCTGTTGGTGAGAGGTAACACCTTGAAACACGTGTACAGCATAAGGAAATTTACTGTCTGTTATGCAATTTTGGTATTTTTGGTATGTTAAGGCTGTAACATTCACATTCATCTAACGGGATCAGTCTCTGAATTTCATAGGGAAAAAACCTTTTCGAAGATTTTTAGTCATTGAAAGATTTAATATGGAAAGCCATGGTGGAATTTATTCCCTATTTATTGATATGTATAAATGAATTAAGACATTAATAAATGATTTATAGATATCTATAAATCACTTTTAAATATCAATAAATCATTTATAGATATTAATAAATACTAGTAGTGCGAATTTTTAATATCTATAATTCATTTTTAATATCTATAATTCAATTATTGATATCTAAAATTAGACGATAATCATAGATATCTATATTCATTTTTAAATATCTATAATTCAAATATTCATAATTCGATTTACTGATATCTATAATTCAAATCTCCATCATTCGAATTATTGATATCTATAATTCAATTCTCCATAAATCACCTCTGTGACACTGATCAGTAATCGTATTAATTATTGTTTATTAAATGAAGAGTTCAGCTGACTCCTAGTATTTTTTATTATCTATAATCCAATTCTAATATCCATAAATCGCCTCTGTGACACTGATCAGTTCTCAAAAAGAAACAATGTATATTATATAAAGAGTTCAATTGACCTCGACTTTTCAAATACCCATAAATCGCCTTCACGACACTTATCATTACCTGTATTACTTTAAACGCATAAAAGAAAAAGAATTCAATATATGTTTTAATGTCCAGCGAACTATTAAATAGTGCTTTGAATAATTTGAGAAACTATTTAAATATGTAACTGAACATATCTTTTAAAAAAATCATTGAAAGAAAAAGCTTTAATTATTAAGTTAAATGAAGTTAAGCGTCATTCTTGCATTCTGAAATGTGACAATCATTCTTGTTTAAGCCCCTTTATCTCTGCCTTATATATTGTATAAACACGAGTATTGCTTTATGGAACATCTATTAATTGCATAGTCCATAATTTAATTACTTTTAGTTTAAATATGATTGGAAAAGTAAGATTTTTAGTCTTCGTCTTAACCTGAATCCTTGAAAATGACCAAAACTAGTAAGATTTTTGGCAATTCTACTTTATAATATCACTTTTAAGGCGTTATTATGTGTTGAAATACATTTGTTTTATAGATTTTAATTCTTCAGTTTAGACTAAATAATTAGAAATTACCAAAACTGTTAAGTTTTTTTTTTAAATAACCTTTCGAAGGAGTTTATATATATTGTGTAGCCCAAAATTTAATGACTTTTATTATAAACTGGTTGGAAAAGTAGATTTTAAGTGTTCGGTTTAAAGTTAGTCATTAAAAATGCCCAAAACAATTCAATTTTTTTAACTTATATTTTATAATACCCTTTCGAAGGTGTTTATATGTTGCGAAGTTAAAATTGAATGTCTTTTTAACATGAATATGTTTAGAAAAGGAGATTTTAAGTCCTGTGTTTAAACTTAATTATTACAAATGACCAAAACAATTTAATTTTCTTGAAAATTTTACTTCATTTTAACCTTTCGTAGGAGTTTATATGTTGCGAAGTTAAAATTTAATGTTCTAGCAGCATGAATATGAAAAGTAGGTTTTAAGTCATTGGTTTAAACTTAATTATTAAAATGGCCAAAACAATTCATTTTTTTAATCTTACTTTATTTTTAACATTTTGAAGGAGTTTATATGTTGCGAACTTAAACTTTAATGCCTTTGTAGCATTTATATGATTGGAAAAATAGATTTTAAGTCATCAGTTTCAACTTAATCATTAAACAAGACGAAAACAATTCATTTTTTTTGTAAATTTTACTTCATTTTTACCTTTCAAAGGAGGTTATATGTTGCAAAGTTGAAATTTAATGGTTTTGTTAGCATGAATATAATTAGAAAAATAGATTTTAAGTCTTCGGTTTCAAATTAATCATAAAAATGACCAAAACAATTCAAATTATATGAAAATTTTACTTCATAATAACCTTTCGAAGCAGTTTATATGCGGCGAAGTTAAAATTTAATGTTTTTTTTAGCATAAATATGATTTGAAATGTAGATTTGAAGTCTTTGGTTTAAACTTGATTATTAAAAATGACCAAAACAATTCAATTATTTTTTATTTTTTTTTATTTTAACCTTTCGAAGGTTGTGAAGTTAAAATGCATTTCAGCATTAATATGATTGGAAATCTAGATTTTACGTCTTCAGTTTCAACTTAATTATTAAATAACTAACTACCGAAGTTACTGTGAATTTATTTTCTGCATATGCGCATTTCGACAACTTATGTCTCTTCAGTGCATATAAAATCTAATCGTTTGGAAGACCATAAATCAAAGATGTTCAAAAACTGATAGAGAACAAATAGCCAAAATGATTTAAATGTCAAGCCAAAATCAGCTAAGGACAGAGCTTTGCGTGAGGGAGATACTCCTTAGTTTTCAAAAAATTTACAAAAATTTAGATATTGCAAGATTCCAAATAGGATCGGCTTTCGGGTCAGCTGACCAAAACTGTCTGTATGCTTTTTGGATGTGTAGTGTCTTCGGCCTTCCCTTTTCAATGTTCTTGCTTTTACTTTGTCGCTGGACTTCTTCGGTATTGTACTGCCGTCGTTTTGGGTATGAGGCTTTCTCAGTATATGGATAAAATATTATAGATTTTAAATGTTGTTCCAAAATATAGAGGTCCAGTTCAAGATTTTCCAGCCAACATCTTGTGCATTTCTGTCATTTGATTTTGGTTTGTTATTTTTTTTTTTATTCATTATTTATCCATTTTTTTATTTTATTTACTTTTTTATATTTTTTTTTATTTATTTTAAAATAATATCCTTTTTCAAAATGATTTCATTTAAAATCGATTTCTTAGGTAAAAAAATCCAGACACTATGAGCAATCCATGTCCAATTTTAGTGTACTATCTCCACACAATGGATATATTTTTTATTCTTTCATTCATATGCAGAGTGGACCATATTGTTTGCATGTAAATAAGATTATATGCTTCAATTATAATTGGTTTTCGCAGAATGTTAGAAACCTTTTTGTTAATGAGGGATTTTATTTGATCCAAAATTGACTGTCTTGATATTTAAATGTTTGTGTTAAAAGTAAGCGAGAACCGAACCGTAAGTCTAAAATGAAAAATCCAAAGAAATGGTAACTTCGGGATAACAAAGAAACAAAGCCATTACATGAGTACGCCACAGAAAAGAAAAATGAACACACAAACACATACACATACAAGAATGAACAGCGCGGACCAAATAAAATACCATTGGTGATATTTACTGCGCCGGTAGAGTAAGCATCTCCTACTTCTTATCAGACACCCGCAGTGATGAACATGTCCAATCCGGTAGTAAAGTAAAGGAAACAACTATTTTGTTTTGAAAGGAAAAGATCTGTTGTCATCTTGGACACAGATATCCAATTGGTGATGTCGACCGTACAGCTTCTGGAATGATGACGTCGAGCTATGGGTGGCATACCCTTATTAAAGTAGCTTATTTGTTGGTATCTTGGCTCTATCAAGGAAGCTAGTGTATCGACAACGGGTAATGAATAGCGAATGAGCTGGGAAATGTAAACTCCATATGCCGCCGCTGTTTGAATGTTGCTACAAAGAAAAAGGAATTGGCTATTGGAAAAGTGGAGTCATCACGTTTGTCATACAGCTTAGTTTGCAGTCTACCCCTGTCGTCAATATCAATGTGAAGGCAAATGAATGAGGCCTATGTCGGAGTGTCAGTAGTATCCTTAATTTCGAGCTCTTATGGATAGATAAGATGAATCTATCTTTAAATTGTACTCACTATCTTTTAAGGTCTTTTAATGGTGTTCTGCAAGTAAAATTAATGGACCTTTAGAATTTATCCTCCTGTAGACAAATTTATCAAAATATAGTTCTCCGTTGATAAAACATGCTTATTCATGTCTATTATATCTCTAATTAGAACACTGAATACATCTTATACATTTGAAATGAAATTGTCCAAAAACAAGACGGAAGTTCAGAAATCAGTATCACATTTTTTTTTATAAAAATCAGGTCCACCGTGCATTCTGCCGGACAGTTTAGTTGGTACATGGAAGGATGTGACAAAGAACACAGATGTCACCTTCACAAGAACACAACTTTCAAATTGGCCAGCTGTACTCACTGGAAAGACATATTATCATCATACTTGCATTTCGAATATTGGAAATGTTTATGTTTTCAGGTAAGAATTTGAATTCTAAATACGATCATGGAAATGGTCAAAAGAATAATATTGACTATTACATGAGCAAAATTTTAATCTTGATCTCATTTCAGTGCCCCTTTCTCCGTAAAGCACGTATCAAAACCTATAATGATCTGAATAAAGAGATTTTTTCTCATTTGATTGTACTGTTACTGTAAACGGTGATATTTCGGAAATTTTTTCTTCGTCGTTTTCTCAATAATTTTTACCACACAGACTTGAACTACTAAATCACCCAATTTCTAAATATATTAAATATATCCGATAGATATATTTTCAAACTTCATGCCTAAACGCATAAAGGCAGAAATAAAACCGCATCGAACATTCCCTTTTTTACCATAATGTGATGTCATGAAGCTTTTGAAGTTGAGTCATGTTAACAATTATGGTTTCACAGAAATTAACGCCTCTGGTTAGCCATGTAGCTGTTGGAGATGAAGTCGCGTGCATCGATCTTCCACTTTTCAACAGCCTTTTAAAAAAGAATAATAAATAGTCAACTAGTTTTGCCGTGAATGAAATTACATGTACATGTATTACTGTATAGGGCTTTATATTCGCGGTACGAAATTTTCGCGGTTTTCAATGTAGGATCTATTCGCGGGGTTTTATTTTCGCGGATTTTTAGTAAAAGTCTTTGTGTTCATTTATATTCATAACGACAGTAAAATATTCGCGGGTTTAAATTTTCGCGCTAATCAACAAAAGCGCGAATAGCGCGAAAATTAATACCCCGCAAAATATAACAACCATACAGTATTTTACTGATAATGACAAAAATGAATCGCTCAGTTTTAAGTATCAGTAAAAGAGTGATAATGGTTTTGTTTAATGTAAGAATAATCATGGATAATCAAATCGTGACTTAGAAATGTACTTTTGCTCCTTCATACAACAAAAGTTTAGTTTTTTACTCGAGGCTTGAAAGCTCGATCAAATCTTTGCTTACAATAATCAGACGGAGATATGTTATTGTAGAGGAGATGAAAAGTATGAAGACTTTGGAAACCTTCGTTATTATTTCTTTTGCATGAAACTGACTGAGGTGTCAAAGGATCTATTTTACTATTATCTTCTCTCAGGTAAGAATAAAACAATTTGTTAAGATATGAAGTGAGATAGTCTACTTCTGTGTGGTTACATTATCAACAGTAACAAACAATGAAAAAATATGGAGTACATACACATTAGACAAAGTATAAACAAAATACATGGTGAAACCAAGCAATGGAACATCACGTCATCCTGAAGCCACCGCAATGCTATAAAAATGGGCTTTGCTAATACCTCATGGCAAGATGAAGACGGTCCCGACCAACCTTTATGCGATATTCATTGTTTAATGTGGGAACAACACTAATATCATTTTGTTTTTTACTCATGGATAGAATTCTTTAACAAAACGACTCACAGAAGACAATCACAATTTAAAACCTACACGAGGATATTTATCGAGTCTATTGCAAAAAAAATGTCATAATAGATAAATGTTAGCACTTTAAACCAAATGTATATACTAACATTTGTAAATAACAAACAAACAAAAAATAATAAAATATCATAATTTGATAGTTTGATAGTTGATCCATATGAGATATATATCTGACAAACATTTACACCATAGCTGAAATATATGTCTTTTGCAAAGGGATTATTTTTACTGACTACACACTACAGATGAGACAAACACCAGTGTTTGATTAGCAATTGAGTCATGACTTGTTTTATCTTTAATCTGTGTATTAAAACCAAAACTAAAGTATGTTATCTAGAGTGTTATCGTAAAATAGAACCACATTTATATTCTTAAATGTATTCGTAGTCACATGACCAACATTAATAACATACTATTACAGAAATAAAAAGATTGGAAGGGAACATATTAAAATAAACGCATTTATCTAAAACCTCATGCACAATTACCCGCAAAGAAAACCCCGATGATGAAAAGAAATCCTTTAAATTTTACTTGTATTGAAGAAAAGATAACAACACTTAATCAACTTAATATCAAGACACTTAATCCAAGAGTATTCGACTCGTGCTTCTCAACAAGAGCAACAGATAGTGCTCTGTAATAGTATCAGTTTGATTTAGTGTCATCAGACAGAATATAATGAAATTGCTACAACAACCTTCTTCAATTAAAAACCATTTGAAATTGTTTCGATTTCAGATGAAAATATTAGATATGCCAATGGAGAAAGAATATATACACCGAATCCAGTACCAGATAGTTCTACTACAACAACTTGTGAATATTGTTCATATACAACAGAACCACCTGATAATGACTATCGTGAGCTAAGAAAAATAGGTGAGTATTTTTGTTTTCTGTATTTACATATGATCAATGACGAATAGAAAGACATATAAGTGAGAGCATAACAATTAAGACTGTACAAGAATAATTGCCGGTGTGAATATTAAGGAGACAGACCTAGGTTAAGGGACAAAACTCTTAAAAATCATGTGTATGTTTGTCAAGATCAAATTTCATAAATATATTCTAAGCTTCTAAGTAACATAGATCATTTTTATTCTATTTTACATTAATGCTTAAAAAGCATCAATGAAACTGCCTCTCTCAAACACCTCTCTGATTTAAAGAGTTATCTCCCTTAACCTAGATCTACTACCTTAAATATCTATTATGAATACAAGATATATTCTGCAGCAAAATGCATAAAGTTTAGCATTTTAACAAAGCTTTTCCCTAAAAGTAATCGTTTTCGATACACTGGCAAAGACTATCTTTCATATAAATATGATATGTCACATCACAAGGCTTTTATGAATCCTCATGATAGAATTTTAGTCAGTCGACCGTCATTATAGATGTTTTAGTCATTCAGATAGCATGTCTTGTAAATGTTTTAGTTATTTTTCATAATTAGAACACTAAGCACAAAAGAACAAAAAATAAATTAAGGTAACTTGAAGATCAAATGATAATTATTGGATGTTAAAAGGGTAAACATCGTTTGATACTGCTCGCTCCTTAGCTTATTTTGTCCATGCTATTTAGCTTCTATTGGTAATTTGTTCTCTGTAACATTTACCTATATTTCGATTTATTTATTGCCACTTATTTTGGGCTGGTCTGCGCTGAAGAGACATAAGTGGTCGAATTGCCCTTTTGCAGAAACTAAATTTACAATTTACTTCGGTATTCTGTTTTCTAAGAAATAACAAATGAAAACTTGCATTTTCAGAAGATAATTATTTCTAGCTTGTGTAATTAATATTCTGTTTTTTTTAGGTTCAAACGAAATAATCAATAGTACCATATCACCTTGTTTACCATGTGAAGCAAGCTGTGATGACACTACCACATCTGCAGAAAGTACAGAAATATCTACTACTACCACAGCAAATAGTGAAATAACTACTTCACACATACTGATAGAGTATTCAACAAATAAAGGAACAACAACAACAGAAAGTGTGTTATCAGCAATATTGTGCTGTTTGATTTGCATTTTCATTGATTTGACATGAAAATCAATTTGTTATTCAGTATCGTATTGATAACTAGAAATTAAATATTACAAACATAAGACCAGAATTAGATAGATCATACCGAAGACAGACAGTATGTAGCGAAACAACATACATCTATTGATAATGTTTTCCAAATAAGGTTCAGAAAGATACGATGGGTGAACATATAAGAAAAACAATCATTCAGCTTGAACCTACATGTAGGCGAATAGTGTTGTAAAAATGTAAAATTTAAGCAATGTATTTGGTATATCATGTGCAGAACCTAAATTTACTGTAAGCTCGGTATTTTGTTATTTCAAAAGAAATAAAAACTTTATGATGGAATGTTTGAAAATACATTCGTTTCCATTGTAACTCGAATCCATTACTAAATTATGTAAATCGCAATATTAAAATTTAGATTAGAAATATGGTTAATGGGCCAATTATTAATGAAATAGATTGTTCAACATTTGGATAAGTTTACCTGTCCATATATATTTTTTTCTTAATATCATAAATATCGTAAAAGTAAAAAAAAAGCAATGGATAGTTTGTGTCAATCTTCCAAAAATGAATGGGAATAACATAATATGAACAGTTTTCCAACATACAAAACACATAGTGGTGAAATATTATTCTATTGTTTCGTTAACAATCTGTATTCTCCTTTCGAGTATTTTCAACTTTTAAAATATCATATCCAAAGGCAAGAAACTCTTTCCACAGGCAAATGTAATTTTCTTATTGGCCGTGATTTTGACAAAAAGGATAATTTTTGTATTGTTTTTAGTTATTATTGATAGTTTTTCTCTTGATTTATCTATTTATGGACGTTTGCCTTCAATTGTAATACAGATACTTACATTCAGCCATTAGATAATTTAAAACAGTTCTGATTCAATGGAATATCTTGTAACTACTTGATCTTGTTTTGTATTCTTGTATTTATTAAAGATTTCACTAGTTTTAGTGGCTACTTCTGTTATAATTCAAATTTTATTGAAGAGCTCTTAAATTATCGTAGGGAAACTATATTTTAAAAAAGTAGCAAAAGATATATTTTGAAATGCAGCACTAGATTTCAACTATTTATGTTTCTAAATTTGATCTGCATAGCAAAAAATATTAACTGAACGTTGACATAATATCATATATGCATACTATCAAGCTGAATAGAAAAGTACAATTTATAGACTTCTTATTTTCTAAACATAATTTTGTTTTAGCTTTACTTATTAATACGCCTTAAATAGTTTCTATTGATATATGTGTGCGCATGCTTCCATTAACAATAATATCCCATCATCTTCTAAAATCACCCTAATAAAAATCCTAGCTATCATGGAAAAGTTTGCTTTTTCCAAAAGTTTCTTACCCTAAGTCATGTAAGTGTTTGTGATTAATTGTGAAGTTGTGATTGCTTATTACTGGCTCAAAATGTAATTATATGATTATTCAGTATGTTACTCTGCACTTACAAATTATATCCTTCCTTGCTTAAAGTCTGACCCTACCCTTGAATTATCCATTAGCTTAGCTTAGTATACATAAATCATTATTTGTAGATCCATCTTGCACACTACCAATAGATTTAGTTGGTCAGTGGACAGATGTCAGCATAAACAAGACCATCTCATTTACATCTACACAGTTGAATGATTGGCCATTAACAGTTACAGGAAAGACATATTACCATCATACTTGTATTTCAAACACAAGAAATGTGTTTGTCTTTAGGTAAGTATTTTAATTTAGTGGCGATTTTCCAGCTATTATGATGTAAGTAATAGATAAATAAGGCTACCATACAGAAAACTAACATGTCCCCATATGCACAAATAAATCACATATTTCTACAAATTCCTTTTGTAGATTTGATTTCATATTTAATATTGCAGGCGGTCTTTTATCCAATAAGCATTTTTGTGACAGCTACCACACTTGTAGCAGATAATACTTATTCATCTGAGCACCAGATGATACACTCACATTTTGTGAGAATTTCTTGTTTTGGTTCGTTTGACAATATATTCACATTTGGTAACCAATAACCGGTTAATGATGCAACAAACGTGGGAAGTTTTCGAACATTTTTTTTTCAATTTTGTTATCGCAAGATTCTAGTTACATTTATTCGAGTTATCCTGCAAAAGACTTTGTTTCATTTTTAAGGAAATACATTGTCTAGTAATAATCAAAGTAATGTAAAAGTCATCATTTTTAATAATATACACAACAATGTAATGTTATTTCTTCAATTCTCCAATTTTTAGCGTGTTAAACCAGTTGGTTAGAAATACGTATTATTTTTAATCCACAGGTTGGTTAAATTTCTGCGTGATGTTTCCCGTAACGTCTCATTTCATTCATAAAGTCTATCGTTACTAGGCTTTCAGATAGCGCGGCAAACGTTGACAACCGTGCTGAACCATTGGATATGCACCTCAAAAACAGTAAAAATCATTGGAGAAACAATATATCCTTCCGTTTGCTCGTGGATTACGATATTTCTCCATTCTCGATGGTTACATTTCTGATTTTGACATGCTCGCTAAAGCTCGCATGTTGAAAATCACAAATTTAACTATCTCGAACTGGAGAAATATTGTAATCCACTTCATCCGGAAGGATATACTATATATATATATATATATATATATCCTTTCATTGTAGAGGTAATGAAAAATATGAAGAGATTGGAAGTTATAAATCATATTTCTTCTGTTTGAGACTTACAAAGATCGCAACAAATTTATTTTACTTTTATTTATTGGGTGGTAAGTAAATTTAATGTACACGTTTTATTCTTAAAATGTTATAAAAATCAATTACATAATTTATAAAAAATTAAAAAAAAACGAGAGTTTCATTATACCAAAAAAAATGTTCAATCCATTGGTTTTCAGGGCAATTAAATCGGTTATAACTACAAGTAAGACAGCTTTGAGCACACACAACGTATCATTTCTTAGGTTGTTTGTTATCTAAGCAGCTATGTTTTGTTTCAATTTTACGGCCGAACGCATATACTTTGTCAACAACCCTTTCCATGCTTGATAATAATTATGTTATTGTATATTACCTTCAAGTAGTAACACTTAATATGTATTTATTGTGATATCATATGCTTCTTATATTGAATATGGCAGCATAAACCACCATTTACATCAATATTTTGTCCTTTTCATCAGAAGCCGGCTTCTTCAAAATATACATGTATGTAATTATAAGTTAGGTAGGTATGAAAGCATTAAAATCAATTCCATTTCAATGTCATTTTTGTCCCTGAATATATTTTTTAATTTTGCTTTTTTAACAGATAAAAATTCAAAGGCATCTCAAGAGCGTATATACACTCCAAACACGGAACCAGATATTTCAACAACACCCACCTGTGATTATTGCTCTTATACAACTAATATACCAAACGATGACTATCGCGAGATTCAGAAGTTAGGTATGAATGAAATCCATAATGTGTACTGCTTCCTTGTTTTCTAACGACAAAAAAACTTTGGAGAAATCAATAAACATGTCTGACAAAGAATAAGCGAAAATAAATACAGCAAAGTATAAAGAAGTGCTCAAAAAACAAAATCATTATGGTAATTTAAAATAGATAATGAAATTATATGCAGTAAATACATATGATACAAGATCTCCACAAATAAAACCAAGCAACTGAACAAACCTCTATTGTTTTTATTCACCTTGCAGTCACCATATGGCCCTCAAAAATGCTCATTCCTTAAATTATGCTAAATACGACCCCTAGCAGCTGTTTGAGTGGCATTCATTCCTAGATGTCGAACAGAACAGCATCCATGCTGTTATACTCATGGATCGTCAACAAAGATAAAACTAACTGGCAAAGTGTTCTTACAACCGGCGTCATCTGTTGTCCGACAAAGATATTTGAAGACAATCAAAACATAGCACAACCACAGGGCACTCATCGAGCCAATCGGAAGAAAACATGGCAGAATAAAATACTGAGTTGTGGGCACTTTAAAAAGTTGGTCAGAAAACCATTGGGAAATTACAAACAATAAATTGAAAAGATCTGAAAGAATGATAGAATATCCATATGAGATATTTTCTCAAGAACATGTACAACGTATCTGAAAGACATAGAGAACATACGGATTCAAATGTCGGATACGTTTTTTTTTTTCATTTATATTGTTACCTTATTCACACAAGGAAAATATTAACCTGTGTCGAAAATGACACGTTTACAAATCTGGAAGGACAAGACTATGATAATATTGTGTATATAATCACACTAAATGCCCTTTTCTCAAATTGAGGATATTGAAGGTATTACGATATTGATGAACATGAAATAAGCATGAAGGTATTTCATTATATGAAAGATGTACAGATTAAGCGACACTACTTTCTAGCGGTGTGTAAACTTGAAGATTCTATCATAGTAAATTTGAATACAGTGGAACTGAAAAAAAAATAATATCTTTTGGATAAAATGCATGCATCTGCACCAAAACAACGAAAAATGGGGGGATATTCATGTGTTTATACAATGCATAAAAATGACGTGATCTGAAAATATAAACGATGGAAATTTAGATTCATTAAATTATGACTACCTATAACACTAATTATGTAACTTAAAAATTCATTATAAACATTGCCTATACTATTATGATCGAAATAAATTCACAAAACATCAATGTAATTTATACATTATTTTTCAACAACACCTTTAACTTTCTTTATCAAAACATGCATAACCATTTGTTCAATATTTTAACACTTATACACGAGTTAGTAAATAGCTGCTTATACGGACAGCCAGGATCAATAACTCGAACACGGGAGTTATTGATAAAGTTGAATCATTTTTTTATGAAAAAGTGTGTTCTGAATTTGTCATGGAAGGACAAATTCATGTTTCAGAATGTCAAAAAATGCCATTTGAAGACATTTTTTTCACTAAGCAGTATCTCCCACTTGCATAGCTCTATTTGTAGTTGATTTTGGCTTTTCTATTTAGATCCTATAAGTATTTTTTTTCTCTATCAGCTTTTTCACATATTTGAGTTCCGGATTTCATACTGTTTTGATCTGCTCAAAAACATAAGTTGTCGAAATGGTCTTAATTATAAGCTGAAATATTTACAGGAACTTCGGAATTTTTTTTTATTGACAGGTTCAACTGAAGTTCTTAACACTACACCACAGCCTTGTTTACCTTGTTTTGTTTCTTGTGACGTATCAACCGTGGAAACGACATCAACTACAGACAATACTCCTACAACTCGAGAAACTTTAATCACTTCTACCACCAAGGAAGCGACATCAACTACAGTCAATACTCCTACAACTCGAGATACATCAATCACAGCTACAAGTGCTGCTAATATATCTACTACAGTAACGCTTTCTACAACTTTGATAGGGAAACATTTCACAACTAATTTGGAGCATACTACTTCAAATAGATTTGAGGACACTTCGTCTGCAAGCTCTGCAATTACATCAGAAGAAACAACTACTAAAACAACAGATTTTCAGTCTAACTCAACACCTGTCTCAGATTTAACTTCGATAATGATTCGAGAATCAACTTCTACAAGTAATTTTGGACACACCTTAAAAACGTCCTCAGCAATAAAATCGACATTTACTTCAGATACAACGTCTTCACATTCACAACAGTCCACTGCTACAACGACAACAAAGTCAACATCGATGCCCTATTCAGAAATAACTTCTTCATCTACAGCAGCGACAACAACGAAGCTTTCAAAATCAAACCAGATGGACGCAAGTATGATAATTTGCTATAATTATAAAGAAAAGATAATATACTAAATACACAAATATTGCATTTCGTCATAAGCTATTTGCCATAACATCTAAAGAAGTTGTTAGTTCATCTGTCTGATACAATAAGATATGCTTACCATGGTCTAAGAAGTCAAGTTTTTTTTTGTTGTTTATGCTTTTGTCATAAACTCGCAATAGTTTTCTTGCAGTTGACTCAATGAGTACCCTGCGGTTGTTTTTATGTTGTATGCGTCTTCCATTATTTTTTTCCTGAAATAGATTTCAACCTAAGCTGCACTGCAAGGTTTTCCTACATCTATTTCAATCTATCGTTGTTGTTTTTGTCCGTATTTTTGTCTTTCGTCGGGCTACTTAATGACAAATATTTGTAGGCAGCCATTGCCAGGTTTTACTTTTTTCCTCATTGACCGCTCCCGACATGTGTTACTTCAATGACATATTTTAGCTGCGATCGATGTTGCTCAACATTTTTATTCCTTTCTTGTAACCCTGGTGCTTTCAGCTGGATAACCCTGAGCATCGCCCAAGATGCCACTGCATGGCAGGTGGGGAGCAAGAGAGTGACCTTGATATAATTTTTGTCAATAATACCACTTATGTGCGCGCTAGGGCCTTTTGATTGTGGGTTGAATATTGTTCACCTTTGGCTGAAGACACCCTGGCGACATCAAGATGTAGACAGGAATAAAAGCCCTGTCCCTGATAAACTAGAGTTTTCTATGTATCATGTGCGTTATTGTCACATGTACATTCATTCCATACCCTTTCATTTTTTTCAGCACTTGTAAAAACACTTTTGAAATCAGTTATGTTTGACGACGATCCCGCATCCTTGAGTAAAAACAAACACGGATGTAGCGTTGTTCTACATCTAGCCATTAATTCCACTTAAACTGGTACTAGAGGTAAACTTCTTTTGAGATATCAGCAAAGCTTATTCTTGAAGACTTCATGGTGACAATAAATAAGGAAAACTAAAAGTGTTTTTCTTTTGTTTGGTTTTAGTATGTATTTGTAAAAACCGTGATTCATGTTCATTTACTCCAAATCGTTTCATTGTTTATGTACACATGTATTTGACAAACTAAGAATATTAAGATACAAACAATCGTGTATTGTCGTGTAAAAGCGTGGACCGTAGCACATTTTCACATAAAGCGCTAGCGCATTTCATTCAAAATGTGCTACGATACACGCTTTTACACTCCAATAGAACTATCAATTTATTGCTTAAGTAATTCAGTTTAAGAAAGTTATGGAGTAAAGTCAAATACACAAGGCGTGAAAAGGACTTCAGATAAAAAGTAAAGTTTAAGTAAGACTGAAAAGAGTACACGGATAACTCAGTATACATGAAATTGTTTTTTAGATACAATTTACAATGTAGTTTAACTGTATCTGCAGTCCATTTTGGGGGACTATATTTCTCAAGTATGTTTATCCATTGATGATACATGAGACATTGCATTACACTTGATGTGTCTGTAGGGTATTATTTTCCTATTATAGAATTTTGTGAAATTTTCTGTATAGAAAGATAATTGCATTATTGCTCAAGACATTAAATGAATTTGGGGGTCATCGTGCATTTTAGCACAAAAACTTAAATAAAAAATTCAAGGATTTTGCATAGAAATGATAGAAAAAAAATGACTCTATGAGGGGATAGCTTTAAAAATCTGTTTTAGATTTTATCATACCTTGCATGAGTTTTGAAATCATTGTATCGTTTGCATATAGAAAGTAAGTGAATGCTTCGTCAATAAAAAAATACTGACATAATGCGACTGAATCGTGGTTGTATCTTGATACTTGGCTATGTTCTTAAAAATATTTAAGAAACAATTTAATAAAAAAAATTGCAAAAGTTTCATTTTGTGGTTTTATTTTTATATTTTATATTTAGATACTGGAGCTAGCAATGAGACAGATCTTACTGACAGTGCAATATTACTGATAGTGTCAAGTAGTGTTTCTGGAATTTTCTTAGGCTTATCTTTGATCGTATTAGGTTTATGTTTAATGCGTAAAAAGTTTAAAAACACTCCAAAACCTGCAAGACATCGCCATACTGATTTGTCACTAACACGACGTAATAGAAATAGGAGGGATGTAGATTATAGCTTTCCTGTTCCATGACATGGAATTTCACAATGTGATAACCAACTCAGGAAGGATATGCATTAATTAAAAAGTACATTTATAAATTCACAGCATTGTATGAAATTAAAAATGAATCATACATCAACGGTCATCTAATTTTGAAATAAAACTTGTTTTATGCCATATTTTTTATGTAACAAACTTGCAAACTTGCATTTATTTCTTATGAATTGTGCCAAATCTTTTTTTCCAAATAATGTATTCTAAGTGTAAATATTAATATATGTAGAAATATAAAGTTGTATTATTTGATTATTTTTCCAATCGTATGCATTAATACCCCATGTAAAAAAGCAACAAAAGGGCTATTTCTGTGAAATGCTCATTATCTAAGCAGTATAGTAACATTCATTCTGAATATAGATATAATTTGATCAATACAACTACTCAGAGTCACATCAATATGATTAGCGATGAAAAAATTGAAAGGAGTATGTACGATAAGAGGCATATTTGGCCCCGAGAAAAAGGCTTTCCTTCTACCTTTACTTGGTATATAACAGTTAATATGTTGCTTAATTCAAAGTTCACGTAAATTGATGTAATAACGTCATCCAATCCCGATTGTGACGTCGCAAATATAATGAATCTTTTAGAATTACCGCAAATCGACAAATTTATGGTCATTTTTAGTCATGTTTTGGCACAGGAAGCATAGAGCGCATGCTTGGACAATGAGATTTTTTTATATGTTAATAGAAATTGAAACTGCCAACTTTTAATGCAAAATCTCGTTGGCACAGGCATACGCTCTATGTTTCCTTTAATTAAATATGTAAGGATTTTGGTCATTTTAGTCCATTTTTGTGAAATGCTTATTTTTGTCAAAGTGTTTGGCTTATGTTTTTTTCTACAAACAATGAAGACTTGGTCAACTCCTGTCGAATTTTTTTTAATACTGACATTGAATGGTATTTTAAGACATGATTTTATTAGATTAAGGGTCTTAATTTTAAGGCCAAGTATGCCCCTTACTGTACATACTCCTTTCATCAAATTGGATTTCTTAAGATAACCAGTCTCTGTGTTTGTTCAGTGATAATGAATCCAAGCCTTTTTTGATTAGGTGGTATTTGGTATTTGTTTGATACATCTCTCAAAAATCATATAGCCGTTTTAAATTTACTTTTTTACCTAACTTTGAATAACGATTTCTGATATCCGACACAAAAAACACGACACCACTTTGTAAATACATGTATTTGGTTGATGTTAAATTACTTTTGTGACTCGGAAAATGATTGATTTAAATGTATACAGTTTATGTATGGTGCAATTCCATAATTCTAAGAAATTCTGCTGTTTATCGATTTTGCCATGGATTCGTCCGCGGTTTCACTTTATCAGTCATAGAATTCGTATATTTTTTTCAGCTTTTCAGTTTTCGGTATTTTTTCAGTTATCAGGTTTTCAGTTTTATCTCACTTGGACTTAACTACGCTTCATACATAATTATGTCTGTTTGCCAAATTTAAACTACTGAAGAAGAACCTGATTCTTTACATCAAATTATATTTTTAAAAGAAACTATTTACGCCTAGATAAACCACACCATAATAACATTGTGACAGAAAGATTTGTTGATTAATTCTTCCGGATCTTTGATGAAATAAATTCCAATTCAAGGAAATGTCACTCTACAAACCACAAATCAATAGCCAAACAAATGTTCAGTTTATCTTCTGTTAAACAAACTGAAGAGAAATAAATGATATATAAAAAATAACGAAATTGACGTTTTTCTTAAAATATCCCTCCGGGGTCACTCTAATTTATGGAGTTAGCACTGTAAGTGTCTAGTTTGAAGGGTTTTTGTGTGTTTTCTTGATGTGAAGTGTCTTTAGCCTTATGTCGTTCTTTTTTTTTCTTTTTGCCTTGTCTCTTAACATATTGATACATGTTATCTTATGTTTTGTTAATTTTGTATTCTACTGCATTTTTTTCTTCAAATAATGAGGATAATATGGATCGAATAAACCAGAAGAGTAGAGCGTACCGAAAATTACGAGGGATGTAATTGAAAAGATTAATTCATATCCATCAACATATAACCATCAGTGCAGAATTAAATATTGAACGATATCAATTTAAAACATATCTTTGTAAAGTCATCTGACATTGAAAATGATATCGAAAATTATATCCTTATGAACAATATTGATTGAATAGGCGTTTGAAAATATTCCATGCAACCACCATACACATCGAGGCCTTTACATACTATTGTCTAAAATTTAAGCTACTTTAACGTCTGCAGAAACTGGACTTTACTTTAATTAAAACAAACGAAAAACATGAAAAACACAAATAAGCCACAAGAAACGCAAACAACGATAGGACTTTGGGACAGCCGGATTTGGTGACAAAAGCCAGCGGTATGGTTAAACCGTTTTATGGGTTCCTAAACCTCCCCTTTATCTGTTCCTTTTCCCTATAGTAAAAAAAAACATACGAATAAAACCCAAAATTTGTATTCATGTGATTCCATTGATGAACAAAAAATCTTATCGACGGTTCAGAACCACGATGACATTGGAGGAAATGCTTTTATTTATTGCTCGAACTAACTGAAGTCATTACATAACGGTTTTCATTATGTCTTTAAAATCAATGATAATTCTTTAATAAATATAATTCGAAAAAATATGTAAATCTATCCAAGAAGCAGTCGACCAGGTCTACAGGATCAAAACTTTCTTTAATTCACCTGCTTGCCTTAATTGTAACTGTGGTTTTTTTCGACGAATCTTTTCAATATTCGGTTTGAGGTTTAAAACAAATATCTGTTCTTAAACACTGATATATATTTTATCTGGTGTAAGCATTTTTTTCATTTGCCTAAGATTATTATTAGATTATTTCAAGAGGAATTAACTATGAGACATTTCCCCATGTCTAAATATGGTAGTGTCAAGGTAATATTGAATACCCTCAGTCTTTTATTCGTAACTCCGTTCGTCCATCCGTTCGCACTCTGGAAGTTTACGGAATTGGTATGTTAATTGTTTTCCTCAATACTTTGGGTGAGTTTGATGTCGGGTTCAAATGTCCAAGCGGATTCAGATTTATGCACTTTGAAAATGACATTAACCAATCCACTACCAAACAGACCTTTTTCAAACACTTTATGCCTTACTGATAGTGTGACGGGTGTCGCTAGCGGGGCAGGACATGCTTACCCTCTCGGAGCACCTGATGTCACTCCCGGTTTTCATGGGAGTTCACACTATGAGTGCCTTAGTTTTTAATGTCATCTTTTTATTTCCGTGCTTGTAGCTGTCTCATGTCCTTGTTTTGTTTTTGTTTTTCTCTTTTGCCGTTTCTGCCATGTCTTCGGATTTCGATTCTTGTAGTCTTCGCTTCCCTTGTTCCTTCGGTATTCTACTGCCGTTGTTTGAAACTTTGCCATTTTGTTAATTTGGGTTTTTCCACTTGATAAACTGATAATGAAATAACACACTGTCTTAAAACGTAGTATATATTATTTGTTTACTACAAAGTTAAGGTCCAGATTGATTTCGGGTTCATAGGTACAAGTGATACGTGAGTCAAGTCCCTTTTTATTTTGATTTTTTTAAATTTTTTGCGCTTCAGAATTATAAATTGAAAACCGAATAATACCGTTTCATCAAACTTGATATATACTTGTTAACTATAAAACACAGGTCAAGTTCGATTGTCAATTCACAGGAATAAGTTATGAGCCTTGGGAAATCAAAATTGCATTTAGTCTTCATACTTCGTAGGTATAATTTAAACTACAAAATTCAGGCTTAATTAAATGTTCAAAAGTGATTTGCCCCTTTACTCTTTGATATTTTCATTCATTTTGTTAGTTGCTGATTATAAAATGTAGACGAAAATTAGTATATTTTTACTTTTTTTCTATTTCTAGTTCCATATCGAAATAGGCAGCCAAATTCAGTGCCAAAGACATCCACCGAGTACCATACACGGAATGAGGCCTCATCATTTATTATTCGTCCTTCACGGGAAAGATCAGTGTTAGTTTGATGTCCCTTTGACTTTTTTTTTCTTAAAAAAACAAGGTTGAGTATCATGTACATGTAATGCACAATTCCTTTTCTATTTTTCATTACACAGTAAACCGTTATGAGTTAACTTAAGAGAATGTGTGAACAATCTGAAAATTGATGATTATTCAACATACTGTTAGCAGCAGATGATGTTTTATAGCAAGCTTTTAGTAACCTTATGCGTAAGAGCAATAACAAACTTTTACTAACAAAAAACATGTTGACTGATCAATCTGAACACAAATCGAAAATCGTAAACAGCAAGAACACGTTAATCCCCTTCGTCATGATTTAGAAATTAACAGTAACTTCGGTTTTTTATATATTTATTAGCACTGGGTCGATGCCTCTGCTGGTTGACTGTTAGTCCCCAAAGGTATTCATCTTGAAATATCTAAAACAAAATTTTATCTAAAATTAAGGAGTATCTCCCTCATGCATAGCTCTATCCTTAGCTGTATTTAGGTTTTTCTATTTAGATCCTCCAGGTCATTTGTTCTCTATCTACTTTTACACGTTTTAGGTTAATGGATTTCAATTTTTTTTTTAGTTTTATCCGCACTGATGAGACAAAAATTGTCGAAATGCGCACGTGCATAAAATAAATGAACAGTTACTTCGGTATTTTATTATTTATTACCACTTAGCTGATGCCTCTGCTGGTGGACTGTTAGTCCTCGAGGTAATTCACCAACCCAGTAGTCAGTACTTCGGTGCTGACCCGAAAACCGATTTATTGAAACTTGCAATACCTAAATTTTACAAAATTTTGTTTAAAACTTAGGATTATCTCCCTCATGCGTAGCTCTGACCTTAGCTGTATTTGGCTTTTCTATTTAGATCCTTTTAATTATCTGTTCTCTTTCAGCTTTTACACGTTTACGGTTAATGGACTTCAAAATGTTTTGGTTTTTTTCTGCACTGATGAGACATAAGTTGTCGAAATCCGCATATACACAAAATAAATTAACAGTAACTTCGGTATTTTATTATTTATTACCACTAAGCCGATTCCTCTGCTGGTGGACTGTAAGTCGCTGAGGGCATTCACAAACTCAGTAATCAGTACTTCGGCGCTGACCCGGAAACCGATTAATGGAAACTTGAAATATCTAAATTTTACAAAATTTTGTTTTAAACTAAGGAATATCTCCCTCATGCATAGCCTTGTCCTAAGCTGTATGTTGGCTTTTCTATTTGGATCCTTTTGGTTATTTGTTTTAAATCAGCTTTTACACATTTTCGGTTAATGGACTTCCAACTGTTTTGGTTTTATCTGCACTGATGAGACATAAGTTGTCGAAATGCGTATATGCAGAAAATAAATTAACAGTTACTTCGGTATTTTATTATTTAGTAAGAGTACTGGTATCATGGAAAAAAAACTCACTGATAAAATTTCAAGACAGTGTTTGTTTCTTTTCGAAAATATATATTTGAATTGAGAAAAAAATAATTATATAGAATTATGGATTAGTTATTTATTTGAAAACATTCTTCTCAGACTTTGAAAGTTGTCCAAATTGAGTTATCATTCTTGATTCAAATGTAACTATGTTATTTTATTTAAGAAAGCCGTGTATATAACTTTATCTGAATCCCATACTATTTGAACATGATTTCCAATCATTTCAAAGCAAGGGTTTGCTTTTGATCCTTTTTTAAAGCCAAACTCAATGATCGGCATAACAACAATGAATATCCAAATAGTTTCCTATGCAATAACATATTAATTTGCTTTTGATGAAGTAAGTTGTATAGGGGCAAAGTTAACAAGAAAAATGTATCTATGATCTAACATTGGTTACAGATACTAGATTTATTCTGGTAAAAAAATAGGCCTAAAACACGAAATTAAACAATGCCACCGTTGTAGCAAACTTTAGTTCAGGAAATGACTTTTCGGCAACCAATGTGTATTCAGTGTAGATACAAATGAAAGATTGAAAAAACATAACAAAAACAAATGAGAAAATTAAGCAGGTAAAACTGTCCACGCCCAGTTTCAACTAAAAACAAGCTTAACAAGAGGATATACTCCTTAGACACATAAAATTTCAAAACTTTAGATATTGACAATTTTTACGTACTTTACGACCAGGTTAGTGATACCTTGGTGACTATATACTATCTAACCTGAACATTGTTTTGATAAGCTTTATCCTTTATAATTTGCTTTTATTTTGAGGGCTCAATCTGAATAGAATAAGAATTAAAACACAAACTCAACAAAATATCAGTCGGTCATATATTGGATTGTAAAATCAATTAGGACAATTTTATATTTCATTTTTTAAAAATAAAATGGACAAACATCTTTTTTACTTCATATACCCTGATACTGAATTATTAAGATGAAAATCCTAATTATTCCATCGCCTTTGAAAAAGGGGCCAAACCACTCCATTTTCCAAACTCTAACGTTTGTTTGATATATCTTGTAATGCATTGCAGGTATTTCTCAGTCTTGTGATACATGTATGTGTAATATCTCATCACTAAGTATCTCATTCACAAACTATATTATTTACATTTATTGACCTCTAAAACAACCATAAGTTAGAGGTAAAAGGTAAAATTCGTTTCAGAATTAAACCATATTTACATAATATTTTCCATTGATTTATTCACTTTTTAACCTTTTGGGGGCCATTTAGGGCTTACTATATGGTGCGAGGTTCCTCACTGTGTTGAAGACCATATGGTGACCCCTAGATGTTTTGTTTTTGATCGTTTTAACCTGGATATGGGATGTTGTCTCCTTGACATTTACCCCATTTCCTTTCTTTTTCATATGTGCAAATTAAAAATATAAAAACCAAATGGCAAAAAAAAAAACACAATTATAACATATGCCAAGTACGCTTAAATACACATGGTTCTATGGATAACCTATGAAAGCGTGAACGCTTATTTCCAATGGGCAATGTGTACGAAGTTAATTATGTATCATATTGGTTCTGATAAACACTGCATAATTTTTGATTGTTGGAAATTAGATTCATCTGAGTTGACTTATCATAAGGAATTACTTCAAGTCAGTTTTAATGGAGTCATGATTTTTAACAGATTTAGTAAACATCACCAGTAACTGACTTTGTTACAAATTTAAAATAAAGAGCAGTTAGTACAGCATGATTTGGATAGGATGGTAACCTGTACCAAATGTCTCATTGCTGAATTACATCTGCATATTTGTCATTACAAAAATTAAGCAGATAAAGGATAAACATAATTTCTAATGTCTAACTTCCCACTGCATTGTGGTGGAGATTTATTTAGTCAAAGTTTCACCTATAACATAAAACATTGTTGTGGTATTATTACGTCAATAAACATGTAGCAATAAATAGTTGTGAAACGTAAAAATACATCATTAGATACACAATTTTCTATGTTTATTTGTGCAAAATTTTATTATAATAATTAAATATACACTGTCAAATATAAAATGAGATTTATGCACAACATTTCACAGTTAGTGATTGTCGTTTGTTTCCTGGTACTTTGGGTAGAAAATTATGGTAAGTTTTACAATATATTTTTTGAAATGATGTTAAATATCTACATAACTTTCTACAATATAAAATAAAAAAAATTAATTAGTATATATACATGTATTCTGTGCTATAAATTCTAGACAATTAAAGGAATTTATAAGTATTCGATCCTCGCGTTTTATCCATCCAAAAAGGGTTAAATATATTTTTGGCGCATGAGTAATATTTTCTTATTTAAAGTTCACTTTAAACTGCATAAGATAGACAATGTAAGAACAATTATCAACCTATTATATTTCCTTATATCTTAGGCATATTAACAGGTAAAGGAAAACTCTAGAGCGAGAGAGTCGTTTCCCGCAAAAATTAAAAATCTTATATTTCAAAAATTCTTACATAGGTTTTCAACATTTTTTGCTTTTAATTGTGGTTCATTTAGCAAAGTTTTTCAACACAAAATGCAAGATATTTTATTGATATTACAAATGTTGTTACATTCATAATTCCTTAATCCTTTTAGTGCTCTCTATTTTATTGAATTTGTCATTACCTTTATTTATATATTGAAGAAAGTTACAACTTACGAGCAACTTGATATTTTTAAGTTCATTGAAAATAATAAATATTACAGTCTACCTTTTTTTTTAAGTAAAAGAGGATCAAATATAAAATTTGACCGTGAGCAATGACTCAGATATTACACTGACTTCACGGCGGCTTTCCATCATAACATAACCAGTAGCTGTATCCATTAATTGTGGCAGTCAACTGACTCGGCTCAGTGTACTTGGTCTTCTTTTTTATGTTGTTGTGGTCATCTTTTTACGTTTTTATGGGCATCTTTCCATGCTTAAGCCGGTATCTTTTCAACATTCAGTTGTCATACATAGTTTGTATCTCTGTCATTCTAATGCAACATTTACATAACGAAGATTTTGATTGGTCAAAACTGACCGTCAATTCCACCATCTACACACAAGAGACAAAGTAGGTTCCCTGGTTAGTCTGGTTCCTAATATTGTTACAAATTCATTAGTTAAAAATAGAACATGAAATTGATTTGTTGTATTAGAATCGCAATAACAGTACATTATTTCATCCCTTCATTATTTCATCCCTTCAGAAATCCTATGGCCGTCACCATGACATCATTGACAGATATGACGTGTCTGTGTCCCAAATGAAAACGGACATTTTCAGCTAGCTTTCACGTCTTCACGGATTTGACATAACCGGATTTGACTCAACCCCGGATTGACTCACTGATAGTGTGACGGGTGACGATAGCGGAGCAGGACATGCTTACCCTTCCGGAGCATCTGATGTCACTTCCGGTTTTCATGGGAGTTCACACTATGAGTACCTTAGTTCATAATGTTATCTTTTTATTTCCGTGCATTGTAGCTGTTTCACGTCCTTGTTTTGTCTTTCTTTTTATCTGTTACCGTTTTTGCCATGTCTTTGGACTTCGATTTTTGTAGTCATCGCTTCCCTTGTTCCTTTGGTATTCTACTGCCGTTGTTTTGAATACCCGAGGGCGTCAATCGTAGATTTGACGGTCAAAATATCCGTTTACAGGCTACGTCGCCTATAAACTGCATTTTGACCGTCAAATCTACGATTACTGTTAATGCTTAATTATAGGGCAGTGTTTCCTGTGGTCATCACGTGGTCAATGTGAAATCATCTTACAATCTAAAATATCTTTAATATAAGTGTATCCTTCAGGTCATACTGTGAAGTACGCCAAGTGTTGCATATGGCGAAAAGAAGGTCAGTTTTCTAATTTGCATACGACCGCCGTAGTAAAACATTATGGCCGACATTATTGTTATACAATAGGAAGGGATGGGCAATCAAAAAATCAATTTTACTCAATAAATCATTTGTGGGCAATTTCTCTTTTCTTTAATTTATCCTAGCGCCGGTTTTGAATTCTGTGTGCAAATTTGGCATTGGAACTCAATAAACTGGAGCTTCCTGGCAATATTCTGAAATAAAGTTTTTTCTTTATATTCTTAACTAGATTTTGTAAAAGACCTAAAATTTGGATGCTGTTCTTTAAATATCGGGCTACCGAATACGAACTCTCTTTTCCTGTAATGCTACTTCCTGATAAATGTTCCTGTAAATATGCTAAATTCTTTGTTCAACTCTGATTTGTAGGTTCACAAAAGCCACAAAAGACGTGTTTTTATATGTTTCTTACCATAACGCAATTTCCTTGGCGTCAGGCGAATAAAAGTCTAAATCAACACCCATTCCATCTGGAGAATCTTGTCTTTTAGTCTGCACGGTTTTGTATTTTTGTAAACAATCTATTATGTGACAATCTATGGAATGAGAGGTACCTAATGGGTAGAAAGTCACCATTTACAAATGTCTGTTGACCCGGAATATTGACGTTTTCGGAAATTGATTCTAGAATTGTGTATTGTGACGTCATCAACGTCATGAATAATTTATTAACTCGTGAATAAAAAAGTGGTCGTGATTTTTCCATATGGAGGAAACAATAAGCACTTATTCTCAGGAAACTTGACTGTGTTTTATGACCCTGTTGCTAAAAAATAGACTTTCATCCACGACGCCTCTTCCATATATGCAAATACAAAGACCACAGTAGAGCTATATTATACAACGCATATCAAAGTCAAATTTGACAAAATTATTCCATAAAACATCCATTTATAGGTCCAATATAGTAAAATTGTCCTGTCCCTGTATAGGTATTTTTTAGAAACATGCCTATAATAAAACGTTACAGCATGATAAATGACGTTATCTTGGGAATTTCTTTTAGCAAATCGTGTGATCAGCTTGGAAAACATTTAGTTTGATATGTTAAATATTCTCACATGTCGAAAATATTGAAATATGTTGTTGTCCTGATATCCAGGTAAGATACGTTACCAATTAAGAGACCATTGTCCAAACTAGTCAATTAACACTTTAGGATGAAGTCTTCTGTTTTTTTGTATATGCTTTTTAGTGTTTAGACGAGACCAGTTAACTGACAAATGAAGAACAGAAAAATTTATCAAAATAAAAGTTACCATTGTAACATATGGTAACATTAATTTTCATCAGATACGAGACACACACAATTCAACCAACAGCAAAAACTGTAGCAAATATCATCCAGTTTTATATTACAAATTGTATACATGCTTTAGTACATTTCTTGACAGATAACATTTCAACTCCAAACTCAACAGGAATTTTGTCAGGGAATTTGAAATAAAATGTCATCAAATACGTTACTATTAGATACGTTATTGGTATTTCCATCTATCCATCTGAAAGTTACAAATGAATGAGGAATAACTAATATGAAGGGAAGAGACGTCATCCTTATGACATATGCATAAAATGAATGTTTGCTTGTGTCTGATAGCAAAAATTATAAAGAATGTCCCTCTCCCCAATTTCTGATGTTTCGAAGCTGAAGTAGGATTTTGTGTAGTATAAACGAGCATAAATCCACTATAATTTCTAAATGACTTTTGAAATTGAAGGAATCATTAAGAAAAACATTTAAATGAAATTTTTGGCTTGAAATGTGCATCAATAGTAAGCACTGAACGTCTTGCATTTGCTAATCAGATACGTTACCTTTATAATATGTCGTTGTTTTACAGATTCTGAACATTTTGTTTGATATTTGATATTTTGGGGTCGCTGCTGTTATCTTAATGTATTTTATGGCATTTAAATACCCACAGGCACTTGATTTCACGAATTATACTGTAAATATATTAATTTTCACGATTTACTATTTTTCGCTGATTTTATTGTTGTCTATAAAGAGCAAAAAGGGTGCCTTTTTAACATGCATTTTTATCATTTGCAATGAGGTTAGCTTTTTATACTTGATAGATATGACAACAGTTTTCTATAAATATTTATATTTGCATACAACGCAAAAATTAACAATCACAAAAATTATGACGTTCTAAAATAATCAGATACGTTACCTTTCAGAGTACATAATATCAGGCTTGGATATCTTAGATACGTACCTGAAGGTTGATGGACTTTGAACATATTGAAAAAAAGTGTTATAACTCTTCACAGACAATCAATAAAAAGGGATGAATAAAAACTTTGTAAAATATATTTTAGGAATTATGAAGTTAAAAAATTAGAATTTGAACGCCACCTTTTTATGTCTCCTACTATGATTGTTTTTTTATTATTAATGTTCAAAGCCAATTTAATGAAAGACTTGTTTAAAAGTTTAAAAATCCATATCCCATGAGTTTCTATGCCAAAAACAATCACTCTGAACCAGATTGCAAGATTACAAATAAAAGATGACAGCTTTAATTGGTAACGTATCTGATTTATTAGGAAATTCCATGCTGGTTTTGACATGCTGTAAAAATTGTATTGCTGAAAATTATGGTCAACTGCTTCGACATCATAATATTTAAGTATTATATTTCTTTTTTAACAAATAAATTTATCATTTCATTCATACTTCCAAATTTTTTTTCTGATGTTTGATTTGGTCCTATTTTGGGAGAACGGGTGTAAAATGTAATAATAGAATTTTATTCTTGGACTACTGTGATTTGTTCAAAGTTGGTCATAGGATCATGTATATTTCTAAGAATTGTTAAGTTAAGGGATATTCAATGTACTTATTGACCTGGTGCGAAGCAATATTAGTTTAATAATTAAGTGATACAAGCTTAATTGACTTTTCGTATTGACCTATGTCTAAAATACATCACTTTAGATATGGCATTAAAATGAATATATTTTGTGTTGTATGATTGACTGGACTTTTCTTTTCACCAAAACCAGTTTTAATAATTGTCGACTCTTTATGGAACATACAAGTATTGTTGCAAACAATACCAAAAATTAACAATAATCATGTAGTCATTTCTATAGTATTAAAAAATAGGTATATTCATAATGGCCCTGTTGTGTGTTCGAGGTCTGTAGTAATGGCCTAAGGATATTTGTAATGGCAAGACGCAACGCCGAGGGCCATTACAGTATCAGAGGGCCATTATTACAGGCCGAGGACACATAACAGGGTCATTATGAAAATACCCATTTTTTAAAACTTTGATTAACCAGACGGGTGAACTTAAATAGATTGGTCAATTAATGTAAATCTATACAGAATTTTTTTCTAGCAATTATTTTTTTTAAATTAAAGGCTATTTGTTTGATCAAATATCTGAAAAAAAAATAGTTTATACTTCATTGATACTTCATTGATACATCTATAGAAAATTTTACCCCCGCACAGGTGCAAAAAAAATGTCTTAGAAAAATAAAGGAATGATGCATATTTTTTCCTTTTGTGCTGAGATAAGTAAAATTTGTGATCACAAGTAGGGTAAAAAATCTGAAACAAAAAACGTCATTCTCTTTGCAGCTTTACTACGATTTATAACAAAGGACAAAAAGAAAATTCGAGGAAAAAATCAAGAAAAGATGTCTGTTTTCGAATTCGTTGTGATAAGATTAGTAAAGGGAACGAATACTTGTAGGGTCAACCATCTCAAACGGAAAAGTTTATTCTACATACATCGTAGAAAACACATTTCTTAATGCAACCAAAATATGTCAAAGAACATTAAATACAAAACAAATTTTATTTCCGATTTTCTAGTTCTTGTTCAATACAAAGAATACAGCAATAATGTGTAATCATGATTTGGCGTTTCAATGACCTCAGGTGAACTAAACAGCCGCCATCTTGAATCATGTAGTGGCCTTATTATCTCGTTATGGCCCGTAATGACCCTGTTGTAATGCATACTTGTAATGTATAAAGGCACGGTATTTTTTACATATTTTATCCTAACTGGTTAATAAATAGCAATCAAATAGGAATATTACGATATCATTTTCACTTCCATTTGTTGAAAAAAAATTAAAATTTAATCCATGTTTGTATTCTCAAATTTGTAGTAAATTTATTCATCCGAGTTGCTAAGAAAAAAATAATAAAATGAACATGAAAAGAATTATTGTAACCTATTGAATTTGGTCAGAAATTTATCGACAGGGGAAAATCCTTGTACTAGATTTCGGATATGGTCTATTATTTGTATTCATTATTCTCAAAATTATAGTGCAGGGCGGTCTATTGCAATGTCAAGTAACTATTCCTTTGTGTAATAATCACCTTGAAAAGTCCTTTGCATTTACCCCAGTGACCTTTTATCAAAACAAATAAGTGACTGTGATTAATTGTATTCTGAAGCTTTTGAAGTGTTAAACTAAGCGGCTTTAGCGATTTCTTACAGAATTGAGAAAATAAGATATTTAACTGACTATTTTGACATTGAACCTACCAACTATGAAAATTTCTATATTATTATCTATCTACCAATTTATTTTTTCTGCGATGAATACACATAAGTTGACAAAATGACCATCTTCAGAATTCTAATTGACTGTGATTACGGCTTTTATTTGTTTCGTTTTATAAAGTTCAACTTATGAAAGAAAGAGATATAGAGTAAATGAAAAAAATATCAAACTGCAAAGCTGCATGTTCACTAACATGAACTTCTTTTTAATTTAATTTCTTTAAAATGAACTTGACTAGTAGTTAAATATAAGCGATTTGAAGTGCATTTACACAAGATAAAATACAAAGATTGCAGTCAATCTTAAGGTGACCATCAGGACAACCTGTGGATTTTTGAAGGGGCATCCAAGTTAAAATTGTTCAGAGCAACAGCAAAACACAAAAACATGTGAATACATGCATATGAATATCCCAAATGAATCCATTATAGGTAATAAAACAGTTCTTAAATGGTTTCAATGCATTGTGTATCCTTTGGTTATGGGAATGACAAAGTGTTCTTTTGCTCTCGGCCGTATGGCTCATGCATAAAACACTTGATAATTCCAAAATATGATGGTGTTTTGCATCCAGCGTATTTAATAAATGTATATTCATATTAATAAATGCCTTTATTATACA
>MJUU01059345.1:10313-34929 GCA_002080025.1 Modiolus philippinarum | reverse complement strand
AATATTTCACTTGAAATACTTAATAATTTTGACAGTGTAGTGCAATTTTTACCTATATAAACAATTATCTTGAAACAGCCAAGGATTTGTATACTAACAGCTGACCTCTGGGAAATCAAATTTGAAACTAACTATAGTTCGGAAAATATACGTTTAAAAATAGAAACATTACGCAATTACAATATAGTTCCGTTTCCGGTTAACAGTACAAATGAAAATGGTTGCCTACAGACGATAACTTAGAATATCAAAGTTCCTGGCCTTACAAAAGGATTAATATACATGAAATACATATGGATATACACAATATTATTAGGTGAAAACTGCGTTACTACGCAAAATTCATGGGCATAACAAACATCGGCCATTGTTGACAAAAATATCACGACGAAGTTCCCGGTAAAAATATATTGCGGGAAAATAATGAAATATCCAAACGATACTAGTGCAAACAAATACTATCGGCACTACAAATCCGTCCACAAATCGGGTCAAACAGCGGCAATGCATGGAAGTTAAAACCACACATACCGAGACGAAGGCTGAAAATGCTAAAAAGCACGTTCCGATGATTTATTTTATGTGTATTTGAAAAAAAAATGTGACTTATATTTCGTGAGATATAAAGTAAACATGGTCTAATATAGAAATAAATGAAGACTAAATCAAAAATGGTTGGATGACATCAATTTAGGTAAAAATGGTTGGATGCAACATATTTGTGTTTAAGGCCAAAATAATAAAACAAATACTAAATTTTATCTCTCCAGACTCTTTTTTTTCAGCATTTAATAGATTTTGACTTGTTAGGTTTCTTTAAGAATTACAGCTTGTATCACTAAATACTTATAAAAATATATTATTTGCCAATTTTCTAAAGTTTGAAGAAGGTTGGATAAAAACCTCGGATATTCAAAGTTCTGTGTTTTTCAATGAAATGTGAATACTATATGCCTTTGGTATTTTGACTTAAATCAAGTTTATTGACAAAAATGCGTATTTATTATTCAAGAATTGAATGCACTATTTTTTCGTTATATGAAAGAATTGAATCCATTATTTTATAGTTGTGTTGGTTTGTTAGCATTATAAGAAAACTTGCCGGAAAACCCGTGCGCTCGTTTCAATTACCCCGTGCGCGTGCTTACAAAAACACAGCAACAGTGGTGCAGATTAATTATTCGTTAAATCTTAGACCGAGGCATATTTTAGTGAAGTTTTCTGTTCCCATTCATTTACGTGCTAATAAAATCTACAGAACATTGGATTCAGCATATTCCATCAATATAATTTAGAATCTAAAATTGGGTTTTCAGGCGGCGTGTAAGCGTAGCGACAGTAAGACCTTCAATTTAACACACCGCACCAAATCATTATACAATTTCCGTTTTTCTGATATTTAATGCAATCACTCAAGATATTTTTTTATTATACACTGGATATCACTCACGATTGAAATGTAGATCAAATAGACAATCTGCAGAATACCCAGAATACTCTACTGTACTATCAAAGTTTTACCCACTGACCATCTTTCATTTTTGTAACATTTATAGTTTCAGAGAAACGGACCTAACATACACATTTCCTAGTGTCACTCACGCCTAAGGTGTAGGTCGAAGTGACAAACTGCCGATTAGACAATGTAGTTTTGAGGATACTCTATAATGCCAAAATAAAAAAAAATGACCGACTTGATAAAACCGGAAGTACTATTCAAACAAGTTTAAAATAAAAGGGACAACAGGAAACACCTACAATGGCTGAAAATTATAATTACATGCCAACATATGCTAGGGAACTAAACAGGAAAAACACAAATAAGACAAAAGACAAACGTAAACAACGATAGGAACTCGGGACAGCCGGACTTGGTACCGCTAATAGCAAAAGCCAGCAGTAGGGTTAAACCAGTTTATGGGTACCCAAACTCCCCTTCATCTGTCCCGTTTCTCTATATTATAGTAAACATACGAATAAAACCCAATACAGATAGACTACTTACTCCATGACCATAATCTTGAAAGGAGAGAATATGACAATACGTAATTTCGAAAGATGGGTAAAGGGGTGCTCGCCGCTAATCTGCCGGCTAGCTAAAGGAGCCTAGTCTGCTGGTAGAACACTGTCGCACTACGGAAGAAAAATCAAACTCAAAACTTCCCGCAGGATTTAGTTAAGAATCATCATATATTTCAGTAGACATCGGCAGTATCAGTGAGAGGCCAGTATGTATGTAAAATTTCCAGGTCACTAGATCTCAAAGCTAATTTAACGGATGAAAGCAGAGTATCTTGTCAATATCCCCTATTTAGCAAAGAATGTAAGTTATGTCCCAGCTTTTCTGGATTTTTAATTAGTTTCTGGCATTTTTTAACAACATTGCCGTCAAAACGGGGATTAGAAATGCCCTTAGTAATAAGCTGTTTGTGAGTACCGCCATATTTAGATATTAAATATTCATATCTGTTATGAAATTTCTTAAAGGTATTCAACAACTTATGAAATCTGTAACCCTGTTGTAAAAGTTTTGCTGTGATAGTAAGGTTACGTTCAATAAAAAATGGTCGAGAGTAGAACAAACACGTGCGAATCGTACCAGTTGAGAAATGTACACCCAGTATGATGGAGCTTGAGGAACGTCGCCGTCAAGAAAAGGGAAGTTAGTTATAGTGAAATCAAAATCATCACTTTAATCATATATTTAAGTTATTATTTTGCCAGCGTCAATAATGATAGTTAATGATAGATCTAGAAAAGAACAGTATTTGGAATCATTGTTAGCTTTATTTAATTTCAGCTCTTGTGGGTAAATCATGTCTACAAAATCTAAAAACTGGGGATTGTCAATAGTAAGGATATCGTCAATATACCTTATTATTGAAAATAGAAATAAGATTATCACTGTTTTGTATGGTTCCGTTTTGAAGTTTTTCAATGAAGTCTCGTTCGTAACATACAGAAAAAGATCTTTTACGTCTTTTACTTAATTTCTCCCAACCTGTTTCTTTATACAAATTATGAAAAGAAGAAAGTCGAGTTCCACCGGTGACAATCCTTGCTGCCTCAAGTTGTACATTTTCTACTTTATGAGCAAGAAGAGCTATTCCATTATCCCAGATAATATCCCCATACTCTAGAATTGGGCGGACGTAAGATATATACATTTTCTCCAAGGTTCTCCTATCTAGGGTGAATTTCAATTTTCTCAAAATATTTATTCTATTATACGCTTTCTTTACTATCGTGCCAACTCCAATCATCTGACAACAATCATCCTAAATGCTTATGTTTTTTAGTTGCTTCTAAAGTGGATCCGTTCATGAGCAATGGCGGGTGTTGAGGTTTATTAATTTTTCTTGATATTATCATAGTTTCAGTTTTTTAGCATTAAAAGTAACTAGCCATTTTTCTGACCACGAATGTATTTTTTGAAGATCTGCATTTAATTGATTTGCAGCTAAATTTGGATTATCAACTTTAATGTACAAACTAGTACCATCTGCGAAAAGCTTGATTATAGATTGGATGTCTACAACAATATCATTTATAAAGATCAGGAATAAAAGAGGACCAAGGATTGATCCCTGTGGAACTCCAGCCTTTATGGTTTGCCAACCAGAAAAGCTATTACATATAACCACTCTTTGTTTCCTATTAAAAAGATAGCTCTGAAACTATTCAAACAGTTTACCTTTAATTCCAATATTATTTAATTTATACAAAAGACCTTTATGCCAAACTCTGTCGAAGGCTTTATTTATATCACAAAAGATAACACGGACTTCCTTTTACTTCATCTAATTCCCTCCCAAATTCATTAATAATATAAAGTAATTGATTTATTGCCGAATCTCCATGAGAAAATCCCGATTGGTTTGAAGTTCAGATATTATGTTCTAGTAAGTAGTTATAGATATGCTTATATACACCTTTCCATAACTTTACCTAAAATGCTTATCAAGGAAATTGGCCTATAATTTTTTACCTCACATGGACTATCTTTTTAAATACAGGTATAACATAAGCACACTTCCATTCACTCGGAAATATTCCCTTTTGCAAAGATAAGTTTACACAAAGGGTATTTCAAAATAGCACTACACTCTTTTAGAATACGAGGACTAACTAAATCAGGACCAATGGCTTTAGTTGTATCTAAATTATTTAAAACATCTTCAACTTCCAGTTCGTTCAAAATCAAATTATCAAGTACATGATCATAAGTGTCCCCGTTATCTGGTAAAGTCTTATCATTGTCATTTAGATTTGACTGCTGACTGAAATAAATATTAAACAGTTCGGCTTCCTCTCGATTTTTTTCGATAAATACATTATTTCCTTTCAGAGGAGGAATGTATTTTTTATTCTTATTACCCAAGATTCCACCATTTTTTTTACTTTTGGGTCTTCATGGAGAATTTGCTCTGCAATACTATTATAATAACCCTTTTTTGGCATTAGAAACAACAGCGTTACATTTATTCCTGACTTTGCGAAAATTCTCCCAATGAATTGGATCGTTGGACATTTTGGCTTTTTTATGAACTCTATTTTTACGACGAATATTTTTTTCACGTTACATGTTATCCAAGGTGCATCATTTGTTTTAATTGTAACTACTCTATTAGGTATACAAGCATTTACTTTTCCAAAATCGTATTTGTTATTAGACATGTAGTTTGGTCAATATCATTACAGTCAAAAAAAGTATTCCAGTCGACTTGATCTAGCTGGTTTTTTAGAGATAAGTAGAAATAAAAATTTTTCGCTTGAACGATTTATATTCATCGGCAGGATTATTAAAAATACCTTATTTTATCGTTAGGATTGTTACCATTTTGGTTAATATTAAAATCACCTGTTATAATTATGTCCATATTTGTGTTTATCGCCATCATTAAAGACTGACCAAAATATTCCAAAATTTGATTACAACTATTTGGGGGTATATAAAATGTTCCATATAGATATTTTTTATGTTTAATTATCATTTCCAACCACACACATTCCAAATTTCCAATTTGTACATCAGGACGAGAACAACTATTTATATTATTCCTTGTGTAAACTATGACGCATCCACCTATTCTGTCTATCCCATCATTTCGAAGGGATATTTAAGTCCTCATCGTCGATAGTCGGATTCAACCAACTTTCAGAGAACGACAGAACATCATGAAAATGGTATTCAACGGCAATTTGACAGAGTTTAGGTAAAATACTTTGAACATTTAAATGTGAAAATGAAAGCTCTCTTTCAAAAACAGATTCATTATCATAATTCTCGGAACTAGTAAACGAATCATTTTCTATATCAGACGGACCGGGATTTAATTCAACACCAGCTACAAGTAATAAAGTGCTTACAATAAGGCATTCAAACAACTTCTCAGTGCCGGTAGCATAACAAAACAATTCTCTTGCATTGTCATAACTGAGATTATCAAGATTCGAAACGTTATAATCCGTGAGAATTAATAACAAAACTAACAACGGTAAAAATCGCGATTCGTATTTTACAAACAAGTAAAAACATACTGTCTCAAACGCCGAGAATAATTTATTTATTCTTTTAAGGTATTCTAGCACAGTCACAAAACCTACCTATTCTCTCCCTATAAAGTGCACTGTCAATACCCATTATGTAACACCATTATTTCTCATAAAAATGTCGAGAGAAATAGGGTGGCTGATTTTGGTAAATATAGTAATCGAGCTCGCCATAAGTGGAAAGGAACAGAGAAGATCGAAAGAAATAGATGTATAGCAAAAAAATACAACAAGAGTAAGAATACCGTATTTTAAGTACATAAAATGTGAAATGCAATAAATGAGTTCTGAGGCTAATTAAGCTCAAGCAATATTGAGGCAAGTTATTACTTTAACGTATAATAATCATCTAGTTACTGATACATTTAGGACTAGTAACTCTTGCAAAACTTCCTCCACTTAAAATGTCTCTCTACAGATGAACTGCTTTTTAATCAAATATTTTTTACACATATAAGGAACTTAAGAGAGACATGAATGGTGAATACGGAAAATTGAACCTTACATGACTAAAGAATAAGGCCAAGAAATAGAATCAAATCAAAAAAAGAGGGATGTTTTTCAAGTGATTTTGTTTTAATGAGGTTAGAATATATAGATAACGAGATTGACCCTTGCTCTAATATAAAGAATTTGGAATGAACACGTCAAACAGACAGACAGACAGTACAAGCACACAATACTCTCTCTGTACTGAATTTGCAGGAATCGTTGATCCTTGATTAAATATAAAAAAAAACTTTAAAAAAACAACAACAAAAAAACACATGATACAGCCAGAAAAACGGACGGACAAAGCCAGGACGCAATAGTGTGAATCTGCTTGCCTTAATTAAAAGTCAGTTTTGCACCAAAATAAATTGTGTGCGAAATTCAGAAGATTGGAAAATACCTATATGCAAACGTTTCTTACTTAACATAATTTAATCCGAATGTAAAATTCGGAAATAATGAATAAAAATAAAAATTCACTGTATAAAGAGTTCGGCTAAATCTGTTTACATACTACCGACAGCTTGCATCAAGATAAATCCAGAAAAAAATCATTTTCAAAACTTATGTCATGTTGGAGAAACAGACAGGCCGACAATATCGATTGTTTCAATTAACATAAGTTTACACGGCGAATTACGATCAAACCTTTCTCAAGTGACCTCCCAGGGGAACTTTGAAAAAAGGTCACACAAGATAGGTTGTCAATAAATATGGGTAAAATCAATATGAGAGTCACCACATTGGGCATAGCAAACCTGGTCACACGTGACAGGCGGTCGGTCATCAAAGGTGGCCACTGAACACGTTCCACTAAAGCATGTCTGACTGCAATATGATTAGCGTCGATTAAATACACAAATTGTTACAATTAGTTTTTAAAAGATATTAAAAAAGAAACACTTTTCTCTAGTGATGAATAATAGAATGAACTATGTTTGTTATTTAAAGAATCTAATTAGACAATAATAATGTTATACAGTCAAACTTCGATGGCTCGAACTCGAAGGGACCTCCGAAAACAGTTCGAGTTATCGGCAGTTCGAGGAATCGAAGTTCGGATTTTTTTCCGGTCCGTTCCGGAAGTGCGCAATATTTATTACATGCTAACAGTTTCCGTTGTAGTGTTTCTGTTGAGACATGCTTTCGTTTGGACTTGTAAATGTAATATTTTAATGTATGTAAATAATGTTTCACTTATTGTGTTGTTTATTCATTATTTGAATATCCCATATTCATAAATGGAATTCGATTTTGTGAATTTATTTTAAAATGGCAGCTGAAAGTGATCGATGCATAAAATGACTTTGACCCCCTTGATCTTGCTATCTATATCTAACATTTCCTCTCATTTTTCGGCGTTAAGTTGTATTATTATTTTTTCAAATGTCCAAATATTGAAAAGGAAATGATGGATATTGATACCAGGCTTACATGACTGAGAACAGGATCGATGACGGGATTGACCTTTAGTTACCTAGAAGACTAAAAATAAATATATTTATATATACTTTATTATCATAGCACAGAAAATCAATACTGTAGAAAATTCAACATAACAGTATCATTCTGTTTATTTTGCAAAATCCATACCATAGTATGAACACATCAGGCAGTCATACGGACAGTAAAGGGACACAAAGATTCTCTCTGAATATGAAAAGATTGAATGGCCCCTGATTAAATATAAATTACTTAGAAACAGGTCAGACAGACAGACGTACGGACTGTACCAGGACACAGGAATCTTAATCTGCATAAATCATATGTGAATCGACAGATTGATGGTACGAGCGTTCCTTTTAACACAATTCAATCCAAATATAAATTTCGAAAATACTTAATAAATTAATATTTTCATTTTTCCCAAAACAGGAAATGTATTTAGCCTGATGGGACAAGCAGACAAAGGGACAATATCGATATATCCACAAATTACCTATAAAACATTTGGCTATATAAACACTGAAATGCAGTTTTGCTTGGTTTGGATAATGAAGCACTTGGACACAGCGACAAATATTTAAACCAAATACGCAATTGTTTATTAATTTATTTTTTCTTTATTGTTCCATATTGATATTAGTAAGGCTTGAGACGGATTTTTACTTCATTATCATTATTATTCAATATAAGAACTCCAAACCACTTATATAGGGATGTTAGCTTAATATTTAAATAAATGTTTGCGTCATATTTTACAAATATGTAAGGACATTAAATATAGTTATTCATTAATCGAGTCAATAAGAAAAAATAACCTATTCACATATATAGGAAATGTTGAATAAAACAACAAATAAACAAAACCACCACCAATTAACTGTTAAGTCAAATTGTATAGACTTCTAATTTATTTCAAATAAGTTGTCTGCGGTAAGGATATCATATTCCAGGTGAAGTAACTGAACAACGTTGTTGAAATTCTCAGGAGTTTTCACTGTGTGAATACGATCTGTAGTGTCTTAACTTAAGATTTTCCCGTTTGTAGTCCCGGTTTGTTTAATTTGGCGCTGATGTGATAGTTTGTGGACGTGGAAAAACAATCTATTGCGGAAGCGGGTGAGGTCTTCATTGATGAACACTCCGTGATAAACATTAGACTTCTTTAAGTTTTTACGACCACGAAGAATTTTCTGTTTAACAAGTGGATCTGATAATCTTACGATTATTTGTCGAGGTATACGCCCCTACCAAGTCCTTTCACCGTTTTCTCATCAGTAACGACACCTGTACGATGTGACCTCTCGATGTCAGTTTTCTTATAATCAGGGTCGACTTCCTCAATTACTTTTCGCACAAGTTCTGTAGTGTCCTCATCTGGTTTTTCTTCTAATCCGGAAATACGTATCAAATTTCTCTCAAACAGTTTTGACTAAGTCAGCTAAGAGAAAGTACTAACCCATAAAGCGATAGAAGTAAACTGAAAGGTCTAGAAATGTATCTTAGGATATGGCTATGAAAAGATAATGCCAGATTTCAAGTTTGTATCATTTACCCTTGTAGAGAAAAGCTTGCTAAAAGTTGTGACGGACAGAATGACGGACACCGGTAAAATAGTATATCCCCTCCTCCATCGGATTGGGGGTATAAAAATCAGCGATAAAAGGGAAACCTGCCTTTTCGAAGCAGAGTATAACTACATTGTGCATGCATAGAATATAATAAGGCATAATTTAATAGAAGTAACAGTTGGAGGATATTGTGTAAATGCGCATAGGTCAAAATCAATACAAATATATGATAAAACTCAGCAATGGAACAACGCTTTATTTTGTTCTTCATTTTTAATTCACCATGAGTCTTTTTTCAATGACCTCATAATATAAAATTTTATTAGATGACAGTATTACCGAACAGAGTTGTGAAGATCCAAAGCCCATGAGACAAAAGGACAAAACGGATGAAAAAGTTTAAAGGTTCTCACTTGGTTTTCAGAAATTCTCACGCGTCCACCCTAAATTGTTTTGTCCCTTTTTAATCCAACCATGAAAGGTTTTAATCTAAGATTTTATATGTTTACATGATGGGTGGTATGAATAAAAATGATAAAAGTTGAAAAACGGTTTAAATGTTTCCAAATCTACCTTTTACGTAAATCAAATGACTTTAGAAACAGGATTCCAGACAATGAAAACGAATATGACATATAAACAAACCAACGGTAGCTGCATTTGACGTGATTTGCAACAAAAACAAGATAGTTTTTTGCAAAAATCAATGCGGTTCCAGAGAGCCTTTGACAATAGCGAAAGAATGGGCATATTCAATATTCCCTTTTATTCCCTAGTTCACCCGAAACAACAACAACAACAAAAACAAAAAACAAAAAATGACGTCATAGTAGGAACACATAAAACACGTTTTTGTGGCTTTCTGGAACCCAAAAATCGAAAAAGAACAAAAATTAAGTATATTTTACAGAACTTTTTATCATGAAGTGACATTACAGGAAAAGAGAGTTTATATTGATAGGCCCGATTTTCAAAGAAAGGCCTCCAAATTTCAGGTTTGGTGAAAAAATCGAGATAACAAGATGAAGAAAAATGCTTCATTTTATATATTGCCATCAATCTCCAGTTATATGAGTTTCAACGCAAAATTCACTCAAAGAATTTAAAACAGAAAACCGATGTAGGGGTAAATTAAAGAACAGAGAAATTACCCACAAATAATTTATTGAAAAAAAAAATAAGGTTTTTTTTTGCTTTTTTTCCCCCAAGCCTTTAGTTTGCATAGCAACAACGTCGACCAAATTGTTTTAATATGGCGTTGGTATGCAAATTTGCTAACCGGCCTTCATTTTGCCATATGACTTGCTATATTACAAAATGCAATCACTTAATACAAATGATTGTCATCCTACTGAAGATTTCTTCACAAACATATCACTAATCGGCATTGCAACCTGTGTTTCTAAACCCGTATTGAGAAAGGTGCCATGCTTTTTGCGCTGTAAGAACTTCCATTCGCTAATTACATGTATATGTTCAAGGTCAAAATGGAATCCAGTCGGATCCGGAAATCTTCAGATATCCAGATTTGCCATTGGAGGAATCCGAATCTTAAAGACATACATAGGAAAATCCAGCAAGGTCTACGGCTGGATTCGAACTCCTACTTTGTTGTCATCTATGGCAACACCGCTTGCAATATGTCCAGCGTCCTAAACCACTAGGCCACCTAGGCTATATAAAATATAGCTTTCGGTAACCTACTCATTCCTCCTCGTAGGAAAATCTAGAGTTGTAACATAGAACACGAAGAACATAAGTTGGGTAGGTAATAGATAGAAGAAGGATAAGGTTGCACCAGGTACGATTGATTAGGTATATAGATAATAGCGTTGCGCATAGCTCTATATGATATGAATGATAATGTGTCGGTAAGGTGAGCTGCAAAGGTAGAATATATGATTCCGAATGCCAACAGTGATAAAAATCATGATGTAGACAGAATTTACCCATAACCACTAAAATTAAATAAAGCTAACAATGATTCCAACCGTTTGCCGATGTATCAAACTGAACTTTTCTGATTATCATTATTGACTCTGGTAAAATAAAAATCAAAATATATGATAAAATGGATGATTGTTAGTTCACTTATTACTAATTTCCCTTTTCTTGACGTCGACGATCATACAGGGTTTAACTTTCTCAACTAGTACGATTTTAATGAACCTTACTATCACAGCCAAACTTTTACTAAAGTGTTACAGATTTCATAAGTTATTGAATACATTAAAGAAGTTTTATAAATATTATTGTATCAATTCGTTTGTTGCGGATCATTATTGGTTTCACTTGAAGTGTAAAGCACTTTTTACAGCAGGGATTGTTCAGGTTGATATTTAAAAAACAGTGTTTGCGGCCATATAAAACTATGAACATACTCAATTTCAACAAAAGGACAGTCAATGGACAAAAGAAAGTTTCCAAAGGAACGTTTACATGTTCATTGTTTGTTCAAAAGGTGACTTTTTTAGACATCCTCTAGAAATCAACGACAGTAAAATAACGAAGGAACAAAGAACAAGATTACAAAATCAAAGTCCAGAGACAAGGCAAAAGTATAAACAACAGAAGAAGGAAGAACACAGACGCCTCACAACCACAAAATGCAAACACTACAAATACAACAATAAAAAACTAAAGCACTAACAGTGTGAACTCTCAAAAAGAGTGACATCAAGTGCTCTGGAAGGGTAAGCATGTCCTGCTCTGTAAACAGCACCCGTGACAGTGTTAGTTGGTCAATCCAGGGTAAAGTCAGAATCGGCAATGTCAAATCCGGGAAGACGTGAATCTAGCTGAAAATGTCAGTACAGACATTTCATACCTATCTATGATATCATGGTGACGGCCATAGAATTTCTGAAGGGACTTTTGCACCATTTAAGTATTTTTAATGGATAAAAAAAGCTGGCAAACAGTTGTCTCTAAAATATACAGAAAAGCTATAATTTAAATAGTTTCCTTACCACAATGATTCCAACACAGATTGACATTTTTTACGTCACTGTTTAAAGTTTGACGTTGTGAATTTTATGTGTACATTGACATGAAATGGGGAAATCTGACAAAACTACAGGTCTATCTATAAATAGTATTTTCATTATTTCAAACATTTCCTTCGGCAAACTGTCTTGTCGTACAATTTGAGGCACTCTGAGCGGAATGTTGTATCAATAAAACAAAATACAACAGGATTGGTAGCATTGTTGATAAAGAAGGCCCTTAAAAGAACTCCTGTAACTGGCCGGATGCTACTCCTATACAGTGTCGGATTTGCTACTTTTACAATAATGGTACAAGCGTAAATGATATATCCTAGATACGAAACTGCGGTCGCAACAATAAGACTTACTGTTAGTCGTCTCCCTTTTTCATAGTTTTTATACGACTTTTCTGAACAAACGACAATACTTTGATTAGATCTTACGGATAACGATGATTCCCCAAGCTGATTGATAGACATATGAATTGTTTCTTTGGATGAAACATTTGATGATGATTCATCTGGTGGATTGTGTGGCTTCTTTTTATTTTCTTTCCTCATCTGTTTGATTATAATTAATAAAATTTTTCCGTATGCCAGGAAGCATATTAAGCAGCATATAGTGCTCAACAGAAAGACACATCCAGTGTACACTTCAGCCGTCCTTATGTTTTGGTACTTAGACATTATCGTACAGTCTGTACCACTCATGTTCCAACCAATGTCTTTTGTCTATATAGTAGTACTGATATCCCTACGACTGTAGCAGAAACAATATGAATTACCAATGAAGGAGGAATCTCAATTCTCGGAAGCATTTTACTGGATATATTGTATCGCTCAATTGCAATTGCCGTTAGAAGTCCTGCCGAAGGCAAGATTACCGCATGATTCAAAAATCTAAAGAACTTACAAGCACCTGCAGAACTAAACGTGTAACTGAACCGGATGTCAATGATTTCAAAGGGAATACAAACAACACAGGCAATTAAATCAACTGCAGATAACCATAAAATGAAGGACCGGATTGATAACTTCGCCATTTTCTTTGATAAAGAGTATACCAAGAGTGTATGTATATTTCCAACAGTTCCAATGATTGACAAAATCAATAAAAATACAAATGCAGGAATATCTTTCCGTAGGAATTGCAGAATGTCTTGTGAATCAATCCCTTCATTGTTAAATCTGATATCATCATTGGTAGCTACACTTGATATCTCAAAAGATCTGTTTACAGTAATCATTCTGAAAATTAAAACATATTGTATTGAATTTGTTTGCATACATATATCAAAATATATACAATGTACATTTCAAATAATGATGAGGTGTAAAATTCTCAATCAGTTTTCCAAACATACCGAACAGAGTTGTAAAGAGCCGTTGTACGAGACACAAAAAAAAATCAGGTAGAAACCACTGGAAAAATTTTCCACCGCAAAGGTACTCACTTAGTATAGGCATTTCAGAACAAATGGTGGATTGAACCGGTTTTATGGCGCACCAAACCTCCCTTTTTCATTGCGATAGTGTTCTGGAGCAACTCAACAGTGGTATAAAGAAGAAATGACCATTTCAGTACTAAATACTTAAATCCCACAAGTGATTAATATCTAATGAAACACTTTTTTGTGATCGTATGAGACGGAATATTTTGAAGCCTTCATTAATAAGGCTATCCCGGATATAACTATGTCTAATGAGAAACTTTGTGCTAGCTCTCGTGTAACGAATCAACTTTGAAACATACACATTGCATGCAGGAGAAGCTGGAATACATTTGTAATTCTGTCCATGTTAGGGAAACTGATAATTTTGAAATTAAAATCTTCCCTTTTGAATGGGAGTTCACACTATGAGTGCCTTAGTTCTTAATGTTATCTTTTTATTTCCGTGCATTGTAGCTGTCTCACGTCCTTGTTTTGTCTTTGTTTTTATCTGTTACCGTTTCTGCCATGTCTTTGGACTTCGATTTTTGTAGTCATCGCTTCCCTTGTTCCTTCGGTATTCTACTGCCGTTGTTTTTTGTCAAAACTTTTAGTTCTAAGATGACCATTTTCGTGAAATTCGAGATGTTAGATCCAAAAAGATGTACATCTAGAAGTTTCTGTCGTTTCCTTTATCTCTGGTTTCTGGTGGATATATTAAAGGGATAAATTTAGCAAAAGGTGCGTTATTGATGGAAAGATTATCATCAATATATTTATAAGAGAGATTAAAGGATCTAACAATTTTTATTTTATGATTGGGGTAATAACAAAATACCAAGCAGACTTGTCAACCGAAACTCAGGACACAAAAAGATTAATCGTGTGGAAAAAAATCGGAAAAATTTTCGACCGCAATGGCTCTGACTTTGTACAAACATTTTAAAAGAAATGGTGGATTAAACCGGCTTTATTGCATGTGCAACCTCCCTCTCCATTGCGGTATTGTCCGGTAGCAACTCGACAGCAATTGCTATTGAAAGGTCGAAAACTGCTGAAAGAAATGATCATCCCGTGTACTAAGTAAAAACAAAAGCTTGAATCAGAGTTCGAATCGAGACTTTTAATCTTTTCACAAGGGACTGATATCTATTTAAGAATTTTTAATGATGGTATGAGAAGGAATTTTTTGAAGACTTGATAAATAAGGCTGTCACGGATATAACTATGTCTAATTAGAAAGTCTGTATAGTTTTAACGTAACGTAACGAATCAATTGTGAAACATACACTCCGTAAGCTGGAGAAGCTTGAATATTACTGTCCATGTTAGGGAAATTGATAATTTTGAAATTAAAACCGTCCTGTTTGTCGTAAATTTTAGTACTGACATGACCATTTTCGACAAAGTCGAGATGAAAATCCAAAACGATGTAGATCATGTGGTTTCTGTCGCTTCATTTATCTTTAGTTTTGGCGGATATATGTAATGGGATACAGTTAGCAAAAGATGTGTAATTGATGAAAAGAACATCATCAGGATATATGTAATGGGATACATTCAGCAAAAGATGTGTAATTGATGGAAAGAACATCATCAATATCTCTATAAGATGGATTTAAGGATCTAGCATCTTTTATGTTGTGATCTTTTACGAGTCGCGGAACAAATTCAGTCTCGCGAGACTATGAAAATAAGTCGACGAGTAGGGAAGCGCTATTCGTGCCAACTGGTATGCCAACTTGCTGTTGATAAATAGCACCTCTGAATGCGACAAATATATCATCAATTAGAAAATCAATACTGCACACCTGTATTTCATCGTAGCATACTTTTTTCTTCTAAATTAGTTTTTGAAAAAATCCGGATTTATAACCTACTACAACATATTTTTTTGAATCGACAAATACTTTTTGAATTATACCTTTGATTCGTGATTTTAGTTGATCATGAGGAAGCTTGGTATACAGTGTAGAAAAATCAGAGAATTTATTTAAGAATTAGAACGTGATTTAAAATTTTGCAATAAATTCTTCGATTTTTTTAGTATAAACAAGTGCTTTATGTCACTTCGGGAATGAATAGTTTCACAGTTTGCTTGATGCCTGTGTTTGACTGCAGAAAAAATATTAGTTCAATAGACAATTCAGCAGTTGAGCAAGATGAAAATCATACAATTATCTTTCCTTATATGGATTTTGTGTAATTTTGGTACTCAATATAGGTATGTGACAAATGGGCAATTTGAAATACCTACAAAACTTGATTCTAGTGTTTAGTATGGATATTCAAAGAGGACATATTTTACGAAAATGAAGGAAATGAACGCTTGTATTCACTCCAACTACAATTAATTTTTTATGAGCTGTATGGCAATTTCGGAAATTAATTCCTCATTAGCAGCACCAGAATGACCTGTGAGTGGAAGGATTTCATCTTTGTCAAATGAAACTCTTTGTATGTATCACTACCTGATGTATTGTGGTGAATGCCTATAGTTCTTTGATAAGGCATATTTTAAGAGTCCGTGGAGAAATTCAGTCTCGTAAGAATATAGAAACAAGTCTTCAAGAAGAGGAGCACAATAAGCGACCATTAGTATGCCTACTGTCTGTAGATAAATAGCACCTACAAATTTGATAAATATATTATAAATTAGAAAATCAATCATACTTCACACATATTATTCATCGAAGCATATCATACATTTTAAATTGGTTTTTGAAAAAAATGTAGATTTATAACCTTATACATTGTACAACCATTTTTATTTTGATCGGCAAAGGTCTGTTGACTCGTACCTTTTATTTTTGATTTTAGTTTATCACGTGGAAGTTTGTGGTATACAGTATGGTCAAACCAAATGTTTTGAGAGAATGGATTTCAGAAAATGAAGAGAATTTCTTGCACGAAGGAAAGATATCCCGACAAGGACCTGTCTCTTCAGTTATATTCAGTTTATAAGTTACATGGATAAAGAACAAGAATAAAAGCGTTGTTTTATTGGTTGGTTTTGTAATGTATTTGTAGAGATTTGCCTCATGTGTATTTACTCCATACCCTTCAATGTTTGTTATGTCGTGAAACCGATAATCAGCCTACTCAAATGTTGCTGTCTTTTTATGATACTTTAATCTCTGCCAAATGGTCATCGCAAACGATTTGTTTATAGGTAGCACGGTACAGTTTCTTTTTCCGTAGGCGACAATGGCAATTGTAACATATTCAAGATTTTCACCCATTCAGAACTGTCAACGGGGATATTGTAGTATGCTCCCTTGTTGAGCATTCATTTAACTTTAAAAAAATACCAGTGAAATATAGTCATGACCCATTCCCTAAAGAGCCTCTATTCAAAGTACACACTGCATGTCAGTTTACTTGCGGTCTCAGTTGCATCGAAGAGGAGCATGTTTTCTTAATCAAAGATAATATGTCTATTTGGGAAAAAATACAACATGAATATTATCCTTAATATCCAATCAGAACCCAGCTTTAAGTATTCTCTGCTCTATACAATCTTGGGTACACAAAAGGGAAAAACAGTACTACGTTAAGAAACTGTACCGTTTAGATAAAGATCAAATCTTGTACGTTCCGAGTCGTAAACGGTTTACGGATACTTATTTAATCTCTAATGTTTTTACAAGGGCTGATACAACAGAAACAAAAACAGCTAGCCCAGACTTTTAATTTCAGCTTCAGATATATAGACGATGTACTTTCTCTTAATAACCCAAAATTTAAAGAATATTTACATCGTATCTACCCCAGTGAACTTGAAATTAAAGAGACAACCGATACACCCGATTCTGCTTCATACCTTGACCTTTTGTTGTACATTGACGAACATGGACGTCAGAAATCTAGATTATATGACAAACGTGATGATTTTGACTTTCCAATTGTGAACTTTCCCTTTCTCTGCAGCAATATACCTGCATCCCCAGCATATGGAGTATATATTTCACAATTAATTCGTTACTGTAGAGCGTGCAGTACATACAGTGACTTTGTGGAAAGAGCAAAAGCACTGTCACAAAAACTGCTGAGTCAGGGATATGTTCTGCCTTTGTTACTTTCGTCCCTTCAGAAATTCTATGGCCGTCACCACGACATCATAGATAGATATGAAATGTCAGTGTCACAAATAAAAACTGACATTTTCAGCTAGATTCGCGTCTTCCCTGATTTGACATTACCGGTTTCGACTTTACCCTGAATTGACCCACTGACAGTGTGACGGGTGCTGTGCACAGAGCAGGACATGCTTACCCTTCCGGGGCACCTGATGTCACTCTTGTTTATTGAGAGTTCACACTGTTAGTGCTTTAGTTTTTTGTGTTGTATATGTAACGTTCGAGTGTTTTGTAGGCATGTGGTGTCTTTGGTCTTCCGTCTTTTGGTGTTCTTGCTTTTGCCTTGTCTCTGGACTTTGATTTGTGTAATCTTGTGCTTTGTTCCTTCGGTATTCTACTGCCGTTGTGTTGCCAGTCTCCCACGTTACATTGATACAAGAAGTGCATTTACAGCGGTGCCTGACTGAATGCAATCCCAGGACCATCCATTGTCTATTCAAATTCTTTTACACAGTTACAACCCACAAAAATTAATAAATAATTTCAGAAAGAGTTTTTGCAAGTAAATTTATTAATTTAACATTTTTATTTTCGTTTTCTTAAATAAAAATGAATTTATAAATGAATTTATATTACCTAATAGACTGATTTTTTCCACTTCAAATAAATGAAATGTTCGAAAACTTCCTTTTATCTTCTATGTATGTGCAAACTTGATATACCAATATCTCACAAGGAAATAATCATAACGGTTTTAAAGTTATTTGTATTTTTTCCTGTTCGAAGAAGTACTCCAAACATCACAACGTTTAACAAACTGAAAATAAATCACTCCAATATCGACCAAGTGTGAATCGATGAGATCATTATTATAGTCTAAACAATAGCTGCGATCCCGATAAAGAAATTATTACTGTAATAAAATCAATAATATTATTACAGTAATACTGATTTTTTTCAACAATCGCATATATCGCTTGACTTAATAATGATCTTGTCAATTCGCTCTTGGCAAATAGTGCAGTCGGTATTACGAAACTGATTTTGAAAGCACACAAACGTGGAACTTAATAAAGTTGTTTGTCGCTATCAAGAAAAAATGTTTACATCATTATCTGGTACAAAATGTAATAGAATGAGTGTGGGCATAATGCTAGTATTGTGCGACTATACGACAAAACACTGATAATTATAGTTTTCATAACGAGAAAAAATTGTATGTCGATGGATATCAACTAGAGTTATGTAATTTAATAATATAATAAACGAGCCTTTGGCGAGTTTATTATATTTGAATTACTTAACGAGAGTTGATATCCAGCGAGATACAATTTTTTCGAGTTGTTAAAACTATTTCTCTTATGATTTTCATAATATTCAATGCCGAACTGCTGTTTTTGTTTCAAACAATAACACGGTTGCTAGGTAACGTTAATCACGGCCAACAAGATTTCACAGTGGTCCAATAAAAACGTCGAAAAAATAATAGCACATCACGCGTGATGTGTTATTACTTGACGCTCGACCACACTGTAAAAATTTCGTTTAGGCTCTGAACACCAAGTGAAACATGTTTATGAAAATGTTTAAATTCTATACACATGATTTCTAAACATGTTAATTTCCTAATCACGTTTAGACTGAGAACATGTAACACTTTACATGTGTAGAGTTAGAACTTGTAACATTTTACATGTTTAGAGTTAGAACACATAAAACTTTCCCGCCAATGGTATCTTTTTTCACAAAGGAAATAGCGTGGTCAGCCATTTTCTTTGAAAAATAATGTAAACAAGAAGGGGAACTAAAGTTTATTTTGCAGATATCAGAATGGAATACGGAAAAAGCGAAATACTTAGTTAAGGTAAGTGGCAGCTAGAAAATTAATATTTTTGTTTTTTTTTTTTTTTAATGATTTTTACATATATACGCTGATCAAATTATATTCTTTTTTAAAAGGGGGACCAATATACACTTTGGATCATTCTTGGTTTAATGCTCTTTAGATCTACCGATGTTCTATATCATATGTGACGTGAATGTATCTGTAAACAGTTAATTTAAATTGTATTTTCATGTAAATTTTATTCATGAATTTCAATTTTAGATGTATATGCAATAAAATTTAAAACCATTATAAGGTTTCATGATGACCATTGTTCTTACACTTTTATTTTGAATTACTCTGTTTTGCTTTCAGGTATAGGTCTTAGACTGTCTGTTTCCAAGTAGAAGCTGCAGAAGAGTCAACTTTGTGCGAGATCCAATCTTATCAAACACTACGATGGAGCAAAGATTGGTAATATTCTAGAATCTGTTTGAAACAATAGCCCGTGCAGTTTTGCTTCACCAACATGCGTTATCACTTTACGGAAGTTATAAAGGATTCTGAACATTCCCAATTTATATGCAGCTTCTTATGAAAAATTGTGACAGTAGGACTGGCATCAAAAATTGTATTTTACGTAAGACAGGACGTTTGTTTGGTATTCCGTGAGCTAGCATGTTGGCCTTTCGTGGGCTATACTGTTGGACATTCCTTGAGCTATATTAATGGAAATTCCGTGACCTATATTGTTTGATATAAATATAAGTAATATTTGTAATAAATATATACGATTTGCATTCTATTTTCTGTTATATTTCATTATGCTTCCAAACTATAGTTATCTACTAATAATAAAAAAAACAGGGACAGCGCCAATGATTATAAAAATCTAGTGCTGTATTGAATATTGTTCGAGGATATGAGATGTTATGAAGAAATAAGGTTTATATTGTTGGTTTCATCTTGAAGTAATATGTTTCATTTAATCAAATTAAAGTCTTGGCTTTTAAGATGAGATGCTGAGGCTTGTTTTCTTTTTTCATTTTTTTTTTCTCATTTTTTGCAGTCAGTTTTCAGGCAGTTAAAACATTTCTGTATAGAGAAGTCTTATGAGCTTTAATCAGCACCAATGTCTAAATATTAAAGACTAACATATAAAATCCAGGATGCACCAACAAACTCTCCAAAAGTTATAAGATTAATGATAAATGACATGAACACAGTGTCTAAACATGTTAACAAGCTAAACACATAAAACCTAAACATGATTAGACTGTAAACATTTTCTTAAACACGTTTAGATACTAAACATGTTTAGGTTCAGAACATGTTTAAAATCTGTTGCAAGAATGGTGTTTAGGAAAACGTTTAGGCCCTAAACACATTTTTTACAGTGCAATGAAATTCCTGTAAAAGCAATTCAACAAGTTCATATCTAACTCCAGCTTCAAAGTCTCGTTATGTACCACAAATAACTATTCGTGCAAGAAATAGATAATAAGCATGCATCATAAGAGAATGTTGAGTAGATGTACATAGGACCAACAAATACATGATGAATTTTAGTAATTGGAAAAATGCTTTTATTGTTGTTCTTCATCTATAGGTCACTATAAGGCATTCAGAAAGGAGCAAATCCACCTCATTTCACCTACAAGTTTCAAGATGTCGAACAAAGCCAGTTCAATTTACTGATGCGGTACGTCAGACTGTCCATCTTTTGTTAATTGAAGGAGGAATTGGTAAAATGACTAGGTATCAAAGTATGCAATATCAAAATTGCAGTTCTGCACACGGCCATTTCGACAATTTTTATGTCCTTAATGCCGAGAAAAATCTATTACAGAGTAAATATTTAAAACATATGCAAAGGTTTGACAGAGATTAAAATCCTAAATACAAAAATTTACGAAGTTGCATAAAAACAGCAAATTTCGTTATGCTGTACACGTGTTTCAAGGAGTAACCTCTCATCAGCGGCATTAGAATAAAATAATATGGAAAGCCATAATTAAAACGTAGTCAATAAAGAAGTACTAATTACCAAAAGTATTAAAAGAGGAGACCAAATCCAGTACTAAGGACATCTACTGAGTGTCAAACACGGAATGAAGCCTCAGTATTTTTTAGTGGTTAGAATTTTGATAAAAACAAAGTTTCTATAAAACACAAGGTAAAATTTTGCATGTCAAATAAGTCTGACTATTGTACTGGTGAATACCCTCGGGGACCTCTGGTCCACCAGCAGCGGCATTGGTCCAATGGTTCAAAATGCAAAAAAAATACCGAAGTTGCATAAAAATAGAAAATTTCGTTATGTTGTCCACGTTTTTCAAGGAGTACATGTAACCTCTAATCAGCAGCATTAGAATCAAATAATATGGAACGCCATAATCTAAACGTAGTCATTAAAGAAGTACTCATTACCAAAAGTATTGAAATAGGAGACCAAATCCAGTATCAAGGACATCTACCGAGCGCCATACAGGCTAGAACTTTGCTAATTGTTTTTTAAATGAGGGGAGCATGCTCACTAATCACAGTGGTTTGCAAAACATATGTTGAAATAAAAATTTTCTACGAATTGTGAAGAAATAGTTTTTTGCTTAGCCACCATGAAATTTATAAGAACTTTGTGGATTTGTAACAGCAAAAAATCTCCTGCGGAAATTATACCAAGGGTCACTGGTAAAAAATCAAACATTATGAAAAGGTAAACCGACCCTACCTGCCGATATGGACCCGACCCTAACTTTTTTTAGCCAAAATCGTCATAAGAAATAAAATAAAAATCGTGTAAAAAGACCGAGCGTGGAGGTGCTCCGAAGTATAGGAGAAATATACAGGGTATATAGACTGCTCCGGCATACTTTACGTATGGTCTGAATGAGCTTGGAAAGGATATTTAAAGCTCAGTACATTTGCCCAGGACCCATAAAAATTTGCCAGGGCTTTGGGATTTAATTTGAAAAACAATGATACTACAGGGCAACTAAATTTTCTTGCCAGTGTTAATCCCTGCTAAACCCCCTCACACTAGAAAAAAAACATGTTTGTCAGAAATACCGGACTACATTGAATGTAAGCGATGACCTGTAATATATATAGTGTCAAACATGTAGAAAAAAAAGCACCAATCCAATTTTGAAACCGTTCATGTGCACTCATTTATATACATGTGTACATGTGTATTAGAATGGGTTCTCAATTAAAATTTAAAATTCTCAAATGCTACTTTTGCACATTTCTACTAGATTCAGTCATTTTCGGGTTATTTTTTACATTTACAGGAAATATATGCATCTTTTGAATTTTTTCTATCTTTCTCGTGCTTTTTTGGTGCACATGGAATATCGTTTCATTCTGTGGATGTTCTTACAGTGTGTGAAACGTTGTTTAGGTAGCTTGTTTAAAAACTAAGATTCTGTAAAAGCTTCTTCTTCAACTTTATAAAATTTCAGGATGCCTAATTCTTACTGTTCATTTGAAATGTTACATGTGATTGCAGAACACTACCAAAATTCCTGATAAATCATTTTTAGCCTAGGTTTCAGTAATGTGGCCTGTTGTTTGTGTATAACCCTGACAGCAGTATATCTATTTTTTCTGTATGAGGAATCTTCCTTTTTTGTCATGTCAACATTCTGTATTAAAACAGATGCTGATTCACTTATCTTTTGTATGCTGGCATCCCAATATATTGAGATGCTGGAATCCAAATGAATCTGGATGCAGGCATCCCAAAACTTGTGGATGCTGGCATCCCAATTTGTCTGGATGCTGGCATCCCAATTTGTCTGGATGCTGGCATCCCAATCTGTTTGGATGCTGGCATCCCAAATCTGTCTGGATGCTGGCATCCCAATCTGTCTGGATGCTGGCATCCCAATCTGTCTGGATGCTGGCATCCTAATCTTTCTGGATGTTGGCATCCCAATTTGTTTGGATGCTGGCATCCCATTCATTCTGGATGCTGGCATCCCAATCTTTTTGAATGTTAGCATCCCAATCTGTCTGGATGCTGACATACAAAACCTTCTGGATGCTGGCATGCTGATCTGTCTAGACGCTTCAATTACAATCAATTGAAAATGGTGTGTAATTCTTAAAACTTACCAAAAAAGTCAAAACCTCAAGAGACCTACACAAAAGAATAGTTCCAGCTTAATTAGAGAAGTTTTTACCTTGACAAATAGATTTGACATGTGTGTATAAAAGAGCAATCAGTAGCAAAGACCCAAAGACACATAGTTGTTGTTTCTGGATAGTATAGATATCTCCTTAATAGCTATAAAACAACATAGAAAAGCTCTGAAATACAGTAATAAATTTTTCAATCAAGAATATTTTTCCCCGTTATCTGCATCATAAGTGTGGAAATGGTATGGAAAAGCGTAGGGCGTAACTTGAGGTCAAAATTCATGAAAACTACGCCAAAATCAAAGTGGTAAACAGGTCTGCCTCAACCATAAACGTTATTTGGAATTATGACACAGTTACTTATGAATGTATAAGTAACATATCTAAAATAAACTTCTATTAACCAGGACTTTTGAAGTTGTAGTGTCACAATTTTTTTTATGCCAATCATATAAGAATTGTATGGTAAATCAATGGGAAAACAAGGAAAATGACCATTTACTGCAGCAAATTAATTTTGTCTTTCCTTTCATTCATCTTCAACTAGAAATTAAGGCAAAATTGCTGGACCATACCATTTCGGATTTTGATGACTTAAGACTGAGTATGCTTTTTAGATTGAATTGTCTAAATACTGAATTCAAATTTGAATAAAAAACAAACATCAATAAATAAAGCAAATATTACTTTAATAGAAATTATACATCATAATATGAAACAAAAATAAGTATTTTGTATTGAGTTTGGTTTAGCAATTACAGTAACAAGATAAGTTTTTATCTCAAAAGTATTCAAAATATAAATATTCAAACAAACACATGTATCAGTCAGTAGGTTTAAAAGATTTTAAAGCTTTGCACTCTTTGTATAACATCCTCTTTCATATTAGGACAGAAAATTGATGACTTAAATATTTCACTGAAATATCATATAATTATTAAATAAAGTCTGATTGATTGACAACTAAGAAAAAAATATAGAATTACATCCCATTCATTTCTTCCACATCTCTGATGCCACAGGAGTATTATTATAGCTAAAGTCAGAAACATTCCCAGTTACATTAAGGGTTTCAAAGAAATAATAGTTAAGGT